>JANHFL010003735.1:40417-52113 GCA_032468155.1 Oxyrhabdium leporinum | reverse complement strand
GTGTCTCTGCCTGCCTTCCCACGAGGATGTGCCTGAGGCCCAACTGCTCCTGATCTGCCTGCCTGCCTGCCTGCCTGGGTAAGTAAGCTGCTACCGCTGCTTGCTTCCCTTCCCACCTGGCGCTGCATTCCTGGCAAACCGGCAAATTCTACCTCTGGCTGGCCCCGCCCTGCCCGCTCACTCATCAGACCCGCCTGCTCGCTGGCTAGCTGCTTGTCCCGCTCCGTCCTATATATCTCACCTTTGCCATGCGGCCCAGCTAATCTTGGTGCCTTGCCCGCTCTGCTCACCAAAGGTAAGCATGCCGCCAACTCGCCCTTCGCCTTGGATCGGGGCCCAGGGAAGTGTCATTCCCTGGGTTCTGGCCTTGCTCCAGAGCCTCCACCCAATGGCCCTTCACCCAGGCCTGGTCAGGGAACATGCCATTCCCCGGCTCTGGCCTTGCTCTGTCCGGAGCCTCTGCCTGCATGCCGCTGTCTCCCTCTGGCCTCAAACTACAGCCCCCCAGGCTGAAGCAATTTATTTGGCCTGTGGCTTGCCATGGTAGGCCGAAGGGTCACCAGAGGTGCGGCATGGGTGCAGGAGGGCCAAAGCATTTTGGGAATGGACCAGACGGTTCTTCTTACCTTTAAGAAGATCCATCCGGATCTTGCAGCCATTTCTTCCATCCCTTGCCAAGCCTCAGTCGCTTGTGGGGACACACCATGTGCTTTCCAGGTTGGCAGATACTTCTCTCCATGGCTCCTCTTGCTGAGAGAGTGTCTTGTGCAATTTAGCAGCTGTGAGCTGCTGCTTTGGGTCCTCTAAGTCCCATCTGGAAAGCGCTGCAACACAGAGAAGCAGCACTGTTGAATGCTGTTTCTCTCAGCTGCAGTGCTTGCACAAGATGCTCTCCCAGCAAGAACAGCAGCACCACAGCAGCACCACAGAGAGAAGCAGCCACTGCCCCAGAGAGCAGAGATTGAGTAGAGCAGGCCTCAAAAGGCTGCTTGGTCAAGCATCGCCATGTGGCCGAAGCCATGCCACATGGTTGAAGCCAAGCCCATGCGCAGAAGCCTCATTGTGCACATGCGCGGAAGCCTTGTTGCCCCACCTTGCCATGAGTGATGTCGAGTTGGCCACACCCATTCAGTCACATGATCCCACACACCAAGCCATGCCCACCACGCCATGCCCATAGAACCGGTGGTGGTAAAGTTTAGATTTCACCACTGTTTAGCACAATATAAAACTAAACAATCTAGAAAGATTGGGCTAATAGAAATATTGGGCTAATAGAAATATTGGGCTAATTCCTTTTAGCACTGAAAGGAGATGAATAAGATGATGCCTCAAGCAGCTCTTTGGAGAGACTATTTTAAAGTGAATCACCAAAGTAGAAAAGGATCCTCCCATAATGGTCCCCCCTCCAAATAACTTGGAGAATGGAGAAACTTGCTGCTGCATCAATCAATGATTGTTAATATTTAAGAAAATTTATATAGGAGAATATGAATTTTCAGATACATGGCTTCATGAACACGAAAGGCTTTAGAACTCAAAATCTGAATTATTCTCAAAAAGTGTTGAGTAGCTGCTAAATCGATTCCAACTGCCCAGATACAATCTATCAACTGATAAAGAAGATATTTAAAAAAAATGAATTGCATTCTAGAAACATTGTTCAATTATCATTTCCATACAAAGTTATTTTCAGCAGTTAATTTTAAATGATATTCGTGTACTTGATTGTTATGTGAAGCAAACTAACTTGATCATCAAAAGCAGGGATACTCAGCTTTATCTACCCTTTGTCCCATGTTCATTTTTAACCACGGCCAACAGATTGTTTATGTCACTTGAACACTGTGGCTGGTCACTTCTGTTTGTGCTACCTGGAATTTGAAACTAATACCTAACTTTGATTTCAAATTCATGTCAGCACTTACAAGAAATGGAAGTTGTTCCAGCTACAGATGATTAAGAACCAAGTGCAATGGAGGAAAGTAATACAATGTTATGCACAATCTCATTTACTGTACTTGTTAACTTAGTAACTGTTTATCAGGATACATAAATACTGAAGGTGGTTTATAATTACATCCAATAAAAGAATCTCAAGCCATTGAACCCATAGGCCTTCATAAACAGGATATCCCTGACTGCAACATATTCAAAAGAGAAACAAGCTAGTTAGTATTTTGTAATCAGACTGAATTACCTACTCATAATATCTGTTTCATCTAGATTGAGTTTCAGTGAGGCAAGTTGCTACTAATTTACTGTGTAGAGGAATTAATGTCTTGATTTTCTACCATCTGTACAGAGTCAGGGTCGTTCATGTGCTGTAGAACAAAGCATTCATATATATATTCCAAAGACAATAACAATAAAAGCAAATAGTAGTTGGTCCATTTCCTATCACATTCAGTAAGCTTCATCAAAATCTGATTAAAATGAGAAAAATGAAATTCTTTTGTTGCTCTTGCTGAACGCAAATGCTAATACAGAATATAAAACTTTTAGAAGGTCATTATAGAATTGATCTGCAGTAATGCAAAGGTTTTCCAGCTTATTTATATACACCTATTAATTGCACAGAAATAACAACTTGGAACCTAGTCTACACAAATGTTAACATGTTATACTAAAACTACAAGTTAGAATAATACCAAATAGGATAATATGAAATGTCACAGAAAGATCTAAGGTAAGAAGAGTAGCAGTCTTATCTGTCTCCCTCTCTCTTTGCTGAAATCATGATTTCATTGATTTTAAATGGGGTTGCTCAGGAGACTGTGCTTCAGATGAGAGCTTAATAGCTTAGGTTAGACCAAGAGCAGTACCAAAAGAAAATTATCCTTTCCCTAACAATGTTACCCCATTTGAGATTTATCCATTTTAGAATATCCTTAGGTGAAGCATGACAAAACCAAAATAATCCTGTTCTGAATTTGGTGAATATATTGACTCTGACAATACATTCTGCTACAAGAAGGAACATAAAACATAGAATAATAAAATTGGAAGAGACTTTGGAGGTCTTCTAGTCCAACCCCCTGCTCAAGCAGGACACCCTGTATCACTTCAGACAAATTGTTGCCCAGTTGCTTTTTGAAAGGTTTAAGTGATGGAGCACCCACAACTTCTGTGAAGACAAGTTCTTCTGAAGACAATTTTTTCCACTGGTTAATTGCTCTTACCATTAGGAAATTTATCCCTAGTCCTTGGTTGCTTTTTTCCTTGGTTAGTTTTCAGTCATTATTTCTTGTCTTGCCTACAGGAGCTTTGGAAAATAGTTTGATCCCCTCATCTTTGTTAATTGATCAAAGGAAGAAGAGAATAACACAAATAATTTATACCTTTAAATGTAAATCAGGGCAAAGCCATGTATAGTAGCCAAACATAGGGAATGGGGTATTGATTCTTATGATTTAATTCTACAGGGAAATATAGGAAAAGAAATTATTGCTCTATTAAGTATTTGTATTTATATTCTTTTGCACTTGGGATATTTTCTTATCCTATTATATAAAATGGCAACAAAAGATATAAATTAAGCTGATAACGTCAGTTCTCTTTTTAATGTTCTCTTCTTTATAATGGAGTCATACAAAACATTTAGAAAAATACCTACGGATACCAAGTGCAACAGCTATCTTTGCTTTTATATATGCAACTATTTAGCATCCCCTCCTGCCCACTATTTATGTACTTAGCCTATTCTTTGGCATCTTTTCAAGAACAGACTGAATTGTTTGATTAACAGAATTATTTTTTTCTCTCCTTTCCCCATACCTCGTTATAATTTTATTATTTGATCCATTCCTTCAGGTCCATCTGAGTCATGATTATTGTTTATTCTCTTTTCCCCTTTCCTTCTTCACTTTTAAGTTATCCACTTAATAAATGGTTATTTTGGGTGATCATCACACCACCATCAACAAAAGTATTGTAGACAATGGAAGTAAGAAGGGAATACAGCTTTAAAGGACCATTGTGTTTTTGTAAAGCATTGAACAAAAAGTATGAAATAAAACCTATTTTAAATAGCAAAATGCCTCACCATTTTCTTTCCATCATATGTAGAAAATAGTGTGTGTGTGTGTGTGCACACACACACACGTGTGCATGCTCAGAATCTACAGTACCTTTTAAGACAAGGTTGCCAATAGAAATGATTGACCCCACTCTGACTCTTGAGGCAGCCTCTGCTATGTCAAGTGAAACACCTTTTATTCTGTTCCCATGGACCAGTGAGTACATCCCTATATTTCAGTCCTTTGAAACCAACCCACCATATTTAAGCATTAAATCTATGCACTTTATACAAACCAGGCCTTTTTGTCTCAAATTAGAAATCATTACTCTGAATTATCATTGCAAGTTGTCAAACTCCTTTGCTGGACCAATGTGACTGGCCCAAAGCTGTCCAGTGAGTTTTCAAATTTGAGGGTATTTTTGAACTTGGGTCTCCAAAGAGACCTAGTTCAAGTCCTTAACTATTATACCACACTGGCTCCATTAAGCTAAAAAAATCTTTCTTTTCTTTTCTTTTTAAAGAAAATTTATACAAAGTAATTTTGAAGCTTTGGGGCCAATGTCTCATTTGGCATTTTTCATCCCTTCAAACGGGATGCTTGCTTGTTTTTGCCATCAAATTGTTGTTGACTCCTAGTAAGCTCATAAGTAAAAGAGGACTAGACGATGTGGATGGACTTTGTTACAGTGCCAATGAATGCACTGGAAGACTTAAAATAACTTTGTGATCATGGAGAAAATCTATTCCCTTATACTCTTCTTATCATTAGAGGGCTTACACATACAAAATTCACTTTGTCCTAACAAAATTAAAATAGATAATTTTATTTTACTCAAACTGCAATAATTCAGACTTGAATTGAATCAAACTCTAATATGCCCAAATCTAATAGGCCTTTGCTAGTGTGTCCATGATCACTAAAAACCACATTAGCTGTTCTAATATTTCTATCTGTGGAAGGTGGGTTGGGGAAAAAATGTGAATGCATAAGAACTTACTGCACTGTGGATACTAGGCCCAGCCATTAAAAGAAAAAAATGCAAATAGAAAAACCCCAAAGTGTTTAACTTGATGGGTAAATTTGTAGAAAATGACAGTTATGATTAATCTTCATGCAGTTGTAAAACAGAATATGTTTCTCTGACTCACCTTGTATAAAATGTCTCAAATTTCATATGCATGAAATTCAGGGCTTCTGAAATAAGAAGTGCATTTTGTAAATCAGACCCTGAAGAAGAGTGATTTTAGCTTTTTATAATAAACCTCAGAGTCTTTTTTCTTTCTTTCTACCAGGTACTTTGTCTTCCACAAGAAAGTCCACTGTGACAGATTTCCTGGTTGTCTTTCACAGCTAGGAGTTTCTTTGCAGTTAGTTACTGGCTTGCCATGAAAAGCTTTGCAACATTATTGAATTAATGAGAAATTCTTATGCAACCTTTAGGCAAAATTTTAAGAAAAGAAGAATAGAGGTTTAAGAATTTTAAAAAAATAGTAATGAGGGCTTTTTTCCCCTGTTTGTGAAAAAAAAACACCTTCAGACATGTATTCCTGTTTTTTCTATGTTCTATGTTCAGGGAAGACAAATTGTAGAGCATACTACAATAGGAGAACCAGTGAGCTTTCTCTTATTCTGCCCTTTCAACCACGATTGCCTGAATAAATTAATGCCTCCTTAACAATCATGCTTGTTTTGTGAGTTCCTGGTTTTTATGCTTCCTTTTAATGATATCAAGCCGTGCAATGCGCCTGTTTTTCGAGTCTCATTCTTTTTGAGTAAAGAGAGTGCTCTTTAGAAATCTTTCAAAGAGAAGATAATTTCAGAAAAATCCTCATGGCAGTAATGTGATGTTGGCACATATAGTTACGAGGTGACAATATTAGAGCTTGCTGTGGTTGGGAAAAGATAAAAGAGTGAAGTTTTATGCATCTGCTAAAGAAAATGGATAGGGAGATCTGCTCCTCAATATTTCATAGTACAAAAATCTGGGAGAATCCAATGAGGTTGAAGAGGAAGAGATTTATTGCAAACAATAGGAAATGCCTAATTCCAGCTGATGCAATGATGTTACAATGTAGAAAGCTTTGCTAAGTGATGAATCATAGTCATTATGGTAATTAATTATAACAATGTGTCACCTTCAGAATTAGAAATAGTACTGCTTGAAAACAATAGCAGAAGTTCACATTTTTCTCTATAAATTATATGTTTAGTGCCTGTTGGAACAGGATTTAGAATAGACGTGTTCTGATTCAATAAAGATCTTCTTAATTTTTCTTATACTATTATTCTTCTGTCTTTGGATGTGGGAGATACATACAAAGAATGAAAAATAAAATTTATCTGTATACCCTGAGCAGTTTCCTATCTCCCAATGTATACTTTTCAATAGCATTTTCTTCCCTAAATGTGGACATTAGGCTGGTGGTAAATAACTTTATGTTTAATGAAACCTGCAAGTCCTCAAAAATGCAATGACAACTACTATTGTTACTTAAAAAGGCAATGCCATAAATATCAAAATCATTGTGGATTTTTTTAAGCATAGCAATTTTTATTGATAACATGGATTCTTCATTGCAGCAACTATTCTTATCTAGAGAAATATCCTAATGCATCTCTCCATTTCACAATTTCTGTTCCTTTTCAGTGTTTATATTCACCTTCTTTATTTTATCTAAAATTCCCTAATAGTTTGTTTGAAACTTTGTAGCTGCAGCATTTCCACAACAAATCATTGGACGATAATTGCATGAAAGATGGTAAACAAAATTAAAGTTGCATCATATAATTTGTGCTAGAACTTTTAATGATTTCCAGTAATAGTATGCTTTCTAACACAATGTGGGGAAAATATTTTTCCTTTACCCGTATTAATGATAATCTCTACTTTAGATATAATGGCAACTATGTTTTCTTATTTCATAAATAAAGCAAAGTATACCTTGGACTTGAACATTGTACCATGCTTTCAACTCATTTTCATTCATCAGATAAGGAAATTGAATAGTTTTTTTTTATTTGACAACAGTTTCACTAATGTCTATATTCATGGCAATGTATTTTGCTTAAACCATGTTTAGTAAAAAGATGATAAGATAAAAAACAAAGTAAAATAAAATGTCCCTCTTGTAAACAAACCAATTAAAATATACAGTTTATTACTATAGTCTTATAGGAAACTATGTAACTATATGGAAAACTACGTCAAGATATCATCTAAGCAGGAGTTTGTTTTGTTTATATTGAGATAGAGCAGAAGGATTAGGAAATATAGAGGAGAAAGATATAACGGGGACTTTTATTGTGGTCATTTGAACCCAGGTAGAATCCACGTGATGCATAGGCCCACCTCAGAGTGCCAACTTGCTATGAAAAATATAAGTTCCATAAGTGGTTATGTCATAAGGCAAGAAGCCAGGCGATTGTTAATTCTAGTTCTGTCTTGGGCATAATGCCAACTGGGTGGCCTTGGGTTGTTACAATTTCTGAAAAACCTTGCCAAGAAAACTGTAGGGATTTGTCCAGACAGTCTCCAAGAATCAAATGTGATTTAACAGGAAAAAAAATATCAAATAGGTAGTGATCCAACTAGGGTCAGCAAGAGTGCCAGATTTGCTTTTTGTGTATTGATTAAGGCTTTTCTGATATTTATTTATTAAATGTATATAGCTGCCTATTTCATATATGTAAATCTGAGTAAATCTGGAGTTACACATAATTAAAAGAACCACAACCAAAAAAAGCAATCAAAATAAATAAAAGCAAACCTATGAACATTACAATCAAAAGAATTTAAATTATAACAGCAACAGTAACAACAAAAACACAGTATGAAAGAGTTCATACTGAGCTTAGCACAAAACAACATTTTATGGGCTCCACATTTTCATGGAATTCTTGGCAGAACCAAGTTTTAAATGCATTCCAGAAAATCAATAGGATTGGAACCAATCCACCTCAGGGGGGATGATGTACCATACTATGGGATTAGCAAATAATTTTATTAAAATAGATTAAAAAATAATCAACTACAACATTGATCTGAAATTATATACTGTATAGCACTTTTTCTTCACAGATTTTCAAACTAGGCTACCTTATGTGGACTATATTATTATTCTATATTATTCTTTTAGTTTGTGATTTACATTTGTCCTACTCTTTGACTTTTAATTGGTATATTAATTGTTTCATTCTATACTGGTCTTTGACTGAAATAAATTGTGTCTGACTGACAGGTTACATAATTTAATGGCTAAGAAATATTAAGATCTTCCTAAGAATGTAAAATTTTGCAGTGCCCTTTTCTTCTGTTAAATCTGAAGCTAAATCTGTCACAATCTAAGTTTTTAACTATGTCCACTTTTTTTTTATCTCTAAATACATTTCTGAAGTCTACAACAAACATTTTTTTCCTCCGATAAATTAATATTAGGAATATTCTGATCTTGAAACTGCTAAGGGAAGCCCTTAATGCTTGGGAATTATTATTAACCCTGTAGCTGGACTGCTGTTATAAAAAAATCAATCCATTTTATAATCCACTGCTGCTCCACAAGTGGTGGCTGAAGCAACTATAGAAATTCATGTTTTTACAGTTTGCTTTCCTGTTATGGTACTGTTAGCAACTACAACTTGAAAAAGTATTGTGATGTATATGGCTTATTGACCTCAGAAGTATCTGTATCCATATATATCCTAAGATGAAGAAGCTACAAATAAATATTGACTGAGTAGTATTGACCATGTAATCAAGTAGTATCATGGTAAATTTGTACAACATTATTACATGCATACCAAAATAAAACAAGCAAAGGCTATATAAAGGCTTAATGAAAGAGTTTTTAAATATGCACACTAGAAATACCATATAGAAAAGATGAGCTAAAAGGAAATTGTGAACAAGAAAGTCCTTCCTCAATTTACAAATTATTTTAATGGATATCTTGCTAGAATATAGCTGATCAACAGCTAAATAACATTTCTTTCATTTAACCTTATACTCATGGACCATTATTCTCAACAGCTCATGCAGACTGCAAATTAAGGGAAGTTTATGTAACTATAATGTCTTTTTTTTTCAAGCATGAAATATTGCGGGAAAGATTTATCTCACTGGAAATTAAAAAGGAAAGAACATGCTTAATTCAGTCATTGCTTACAGCAAAAGATTTTTGCTAAGCACATGTATTCTTGTCTAATAGTATGTAGCAGGAATTTTATTACGAGTTTCCTTTCAAACACAAATCAGTGATTACCAATTGATCTCATGATTGAGTTCACCATGCAATAGGAAAGACTGAAACTATCATTCTACTTCTACTTCATACTTGGCTCAACCTAATTCCAATTCATGGTTGACTCAGTCTAACCCAAGGCAGGTTAACTGGCAGATTGTTCAAGCATTAGTTGTTGTCCACTTAAAGTTTATGATTTCTTAATCTCTTAAAGTAAGAATGAGCCATAGTTTTCAGAATGCAGGCTACATATCACCTTAGGTGATATGTTAAGAGCTAATGGTGATCTGCTTCCGCCAAAAGTGAATAGATTCATTTAATTTGATTTTATTTGAATGAAATACAAATATGATGTTAAGTATGACATATTTAATAATGCTTTATTCTTTGCTATTGTATGTTTAATATTTTTGAAAGAGGTCTGGGAGGTTTGAACAAAAACTTTGAAGAAGCATGTTATGCACTAATTTTGAAAGAAAGTACTGATGTAAAGACACTCAATATTATCTGGTTTGTTTTATCATTTTGCATATAGTTATGAAAATATTGCTAATACTTTATATATTTAAGGAAGCATGGATCAATATCCGTTTTTATGTATTACCTTGTAAATGTTTAGAAAGCTTACTATACAAGTGTTTAAATTATACATTTATTATACAATATTATCTGGTTTGTTTTATCATTTTGCATATAGTCATGAAAATATTGCTAATACTTTATATATTTAAGGAACCATGGATCAATATCCATTTTTATGTATTACCTTGTAAGTGTTTAGAAACCTTACTATACAAGTGTTTAAATTATACATTTCATTGTTAACTATAACTGAATCTGAATTTAGGAAAGAAATATCCAGTTTTAACACAGCTGGTAGGAAGTATCCTAGGAGAGCAGAACCTAATGCATTCGATGTAATTTAGAAGTATTATCACTTTTATCGACTGAACGGATTGCACAATAAAATACAAAGTGCTCAAAACAAACTGATACGTGGGGGGGACCATGCTTAGAGAAGTTAAGCTTCAAAATAAGTTGGAACATTAACAGACTTAATTGGAAGTGAGTAAGTATTATTCAATTATTGCTGTAATATTCATTTCCGTTCCTTGAGTAATCGTTTCTGTACCTGCATATTCTTTCCTGCCCAAGTGCAACATGCAGATACTGTGATTTCTTTTAGAATGGGATTTTCAAAATTCTATGACTGCTTTACATGCAAATTAACAGGAAAAAAAGTAATCTTGCTGGCTGAGTATAGATTGAAAATACATTCATGCTTAACAAAAGGCAGTTATTAGCTAGCTGAATAGAAATGGAAATTGAATAGAAAGTGAAATAGAAAGTGTTAGAGACACTGAAAGGACTGTGAAGTGATAAAGATACTTTTATTCATTACTACATTCATTTTGGGAAACAACAACAACATGAGGAGGAGACGACACTGGATAATATCTTTAATAAGGCCAGACTTACAATAGGTTATGAAACAGAGTTTTCATTATGTTCTCCAAAAGCCTATAAGCAACTAATTAAAGCTGCAGGATTGGAAAACAAAATGGTGACTAGTTCACATGTACAAAATTTCCAGCAAGGAAACCATTCCTTTAGAGAAACATAAAATCACTAAGGGGATAGGCTTTCACGAGAATAAAGAAGTATGTGATGACCCGGGGCATGGCACAAAAGCAACACAGCCAGAGAATAAGTATGGGTCCCTTTATTATCTCCAACTTTTCCCCCAGTGTCCCAGTTACTCTCCGGTCTGGAGAAAAATTCTCCCACGAACCTGCAACAGCCTCTGGCTGCAGATACTCCAGTCCAAACGCTGTAAGCAGAATGACTGCAAGCTATAAATCCAGCAAGGCGAGATAAGGACTCCAAGAATCAAATTAGCACAGCAGTAAATCAAAACAGTCGGGAGGAATGTCAGGAATTCGGACAACAAGCAGTCAACACTAGATGAATTCAGCATTTGTTCCTGACAAACGTCCCTCCCAACTGCCTCTCCTTTAAACTCCATTCCCCAGTGTGCCTTGTGAAGGGAATAGGGGCCCTTTTCCTCCCTCATAAGCCACACAACCCACATTGCTCTCTTCTGCGTTCTTCCTTGTGTGCCCTAGAATGAGGAGGGGATGGGCCTTGGTCTTCATCTGAACCCCCTCTCCCTTGTTCTACCTCTCCCCTGCTCTGCGCAGCCTGACTTTTCCCTTCCCCAGTTTCCTCCATAGGCAACGGAGCCACTCTCCTGCTCTCTGTCAGCTGTTCATATTCCCCCTTGGATTCAGACTCTGACGGGGGCATGACCAGAGGTGAAATCTAGCCGGTTCGCACTGGTTCAGGTGAACCGATAGAGAAAATTTTGATTGGTTCGGAGAACTGGCAAATATCACCTCTGGCTGGCCCCGCCCCTGCTTGCCCGCTCACCGCTCAC
>JANHFL010003735.1:9327-19328 GCA_032468155.1 Oxyrhabdium leporinum | reverse complement strand
TCTCTCTCTCTCTCTCTCTCTCTCTCTCTCTCTCTCTCTCTCTCTCTCTCTCTCTCTCTCTCTCTCTCTCTCAATCTTGTATTTCCCAAAATCTAGCAGAGTTTTCCATGTAAGTCAGAGACACTATCTTATTAGAAGTCATGGATTGAGCAATGAGACCACTAGGTCTCCATCTATCAGATGGAATGAACTGTAGTTCATGAAAGCTTATGCATTTTAATAATGTTTCTGGTCTGAAAAGCTGCTACTAGACTCCTAATTTTCAACATGGGACCATCTGGGTCTAAGCTATTGCCTGGAGATTTCCTGTTAACGATTAGCGATGAATTGAGGTTGGAGAAGTGAGTGCAAGCGATTTCTTCCCATATGTGTGGGAAGGTACAGGGAATTCTAATTGATCTAGGACTAATCCTTTCCCTTCCTTTACTCATATACACCTTTCAGTAACCTATTCATAGTGTCTGTCTGTATAGGCATTATTTGCAGCATACTTTTCCTTTTCCTGTGCTTTAACTGCCACAGCAACTTGCAACCATGGTTACAGTTACTGGGGAAAACATCTGATTTCAAAATTGCCAGCGTACTATCCTTTCACCATCACAGCTAGCGATAAGCTTTTAAAAGCAATAGAACAATGGTTGCTTGACGTTTTACTGATGCTTCTTTATGGCAATTTCTCAAAATGCAAATGGCCAGACAAGTATTCTGGGCTATTGACTGATCAATTGGACTGGTAGGCAAAGATAGTTTTGTTGTTCCTGGGCCTGCAGTAGCTTGGGGTAGGAAGCTTACGGAATGGTGTGCTTGAAATATTTGATTCAAATATTGAACACTATATGAAAATGTTAAAAGTATAACATGTATGCCTGCCAGTTGTGGACTATAAAACAAAACACAAATAAAACAAACAAATGTTTGTACTTCATACTTTCATTTTATCTCTGCTGATGTTAATGTTTTTATAATGTAGACCACCAAGAGTTGCTTCAAAATGAGATGGGTAGCAAATAAGTTTAATAATAATAAATAATAAAACCAGATATCCACTAGAGTACAGACTAGAAATCTGGTAGTCCTATAACCACTGCAGGTTGAATCCCAAGCAACCCTGGGGATTAATTGGAGACGAGTTGGTAACATTGGGAAATCTGTGTCCTCCAAATAGTAATAAGCTACAACTTTTAATGCTACAATCAATGATGATAAATGGTGAAACTGTAGTTCAGCATCATCTGGAGGAACACAGCTTCCTCAGTCCTATAGTCTTCTTCTGGGAGAAAATATAAAGGCAAAATCAAACCAAATAGCATAGATATCATATTCTATATATTGAACCCAGCTTGGGAAATAAAGGGTTTTCTATGTCTCAGGTCAAAAGAAGCTCCATACATTAGAACATCCTTGTATTTTATTAAGTACTAATTTCACAGTTCACAATTTCAACTTTGCACATACTTGTGAGATATGCTAATCCATAGCAGAAACCTGCGAGATACACTAATTCAGAGAACTGTGGCTTCAAGCTGCTTTTGTTTTTGTCTATTTTATTTAATATGATTTAGAAATGTTGACTGCTTTGTAAGTTGTTATGACTATCCAAATACTTCAATTACATCACATTTAATGTTTTTCATTAGCTACTTTTGAACAAATCTAAATATTTGCTTCTTTTAAAACTCTGTTCTATCTTTGTAATTACACATGCATGTGACTAGAACTACAAGTGTTAGGATATATCTCCTAATTTAATCTGCATGTTTTATCACAAAATTCTTGCTCTGTTTATTTTGCTGGGTAACTGCCATCTAGCATAGATGTTTCAAATCAAAAAAGTTAAAGCATTACACAAACCTCTCTGCATCCAATATAGTACTTTACCTCTGAATAAAGGTAAAGTATATAGACATGTAAAGGACATCTGTAGACATGTTCTACAGATTCTCTTTTGTTGATAATGTAAAATAGAAAAAGAAGTACAGCTGTGGAAAACCTGTTTCTTGAATTTGTTATTTCACAGGACACGTTTCTGCATGAACACACATGGCCTTGTGAATTTGGCTTTGGCATTAATTCATTCTGAGTGGATTTTCTTTTATGTTCAGCCAATATCATTTAAAAGGGGTCAAATGAAGCAAATATGAGCATTCTCTTCATAGGGTTTAATTAACAATGTAAATTGGCTAATTCTGTGTCATTTCATTTAAAAAAAATCACTTTCTAAGTAATGTAAAAATGTATTATATGAAAATGTACTTCAGGGTCTCTAGCATTTATGCAGGAGCCAGTTTAGTGTAGTGATTGAGGCATCAGGTTAAAAACTGGAAGACTTTGAGTTCAAGTCCTGCCTTAGGAATAAAGCCAACCCTGGGATTCCCTTGTGGTCATACATCCAAGAACTTACTATATTAAGCTTCTGATCTTAGAAAAAAAAACCTTGCTATATAGATAAAATATTCAGTATCTTTGTAGGTCTCAAAGATGTCTAAGTGTGGCATCCACAGGGAGACATAGAGAGGCAAATGATGATATCCATAATTATGTCAAATGAGGCAAGTACACATTTATGTAATTGCACCTGACATTATGGCATAATTATATAACTTTATTATTTGTCCACTAACTTCAAGACAGATGACAGTTTGATGTTATTGCAGCTTGTCACAGATTATTACATATACATATAGATTGTTACACTGTTCATATTATTACATGCAAATTATGTAATATAAACTACAGATCCTCATGTCCTTTTGGAAAAGCATTTCTGAGTTGTGTGTAACTGAACTAGTCTTTAAAAGCTAATTAAAACTTTCAGCAGATCAATTGTATAGGATTTTTAAACAGCTGGCTCTGATAGAAATGTATTAGACCCCATGATTTTGTTGGGAAAATGTTTTGTTTTTTTCCCCCACCTCTGAAATACAATCTTGAACTCAATTCTGTCTTCATTTTTAGTGGGCATTGGGTCAAAAGCAATACTAATCAAGCAAGTGTGCACAGCATAGGACACAACAGACCAATAAAGTTATTATCACCTCTTCTTACACTGAGGGAGCACAAAAAAGACTAGGAAAAAGTTAAAGGTTAAGGATTTGTTATAATCTGTCTTGGGAGAAGGTATCACTCTTTTGAATGATAACTCTAGAATCTAACATAGCAGCAAAGTGACTATTTTCTTCTGAGCCATATTTTTTCCTCAGTACTTTAAAATGTTGTTTTTAAATGGAGTTAAAAGCATTCAATAATTATTCCAAAAGATTTTTCCCTCTGCTTTTCAAATGTGACATTTGTCATAATTATATGAGTAATCAGTAGTTATGAAATACAATTTTTGAATTTTTACCTTAGATATAAAAGTAGCCAATTTCTGAGCACTTTTTCTTCAGATTGTCCATTTAATCTCTGTCATAATAGGTGCATTATTTCTAACAGTATGAAAAACTACACTCTGCCTGCATAATCTAGAACCTTCTTTATACATTCTAACATTAGGTTTCAATTTGTCATTTTATTTCCTAAAAAAATATTTCATTTTGCTATGCTGACTCATTCTTAGTAACAGAAGTCAGTAGAAAACTCAGACACTCTGTGTTCGATGGAAGACAAGGTTGCTGGTCAATGGTGATAGACTGGGAGAAGTTAATGTTAAGAAAGAAATACTTTAGGGAGACTCACTATCATCACCACTGTTTGTCATTGCACTGATTCCTCTGTCACCAATATTGAAAAGCTCAGGCCATGGTTATCAAATATCAAAATCATCTCCCAGAATATCCCTCCCCCTTTACATGGACAATTTGAAGCTGTATGGAAAAACGACCATCTGAAATAGAATCGCTGCTCAGCACGATCTATATATACAGCCAAGATACTGCAATGGAGTTTGAACTGGATAAATGTTTTATACTCATCATCAAATGGAAAAAAATTTGAAAACTGAAGGAAGCAATATGCCCTTGATGGAAATAGCATCAAGTGTTTGGATGAAGATGATCGCTACAAATATCTGGACATCCTCCAGGCTGACATCAAGCACACTGAAATCAAGAAAAGGAATTAGAAATGAATGCATTAAGAGAGTGAAGAAGATCTTAAAATCCAAACTCAGTGGACGAAATACCATCAAGGCAATTAACACCTTAGCAATTCAAGTCAATTCAAGTCACATAGCTGGAATAGTAGACTGGACTCAAACATACCCTTCATCCTTGCAGTGATGTTGACAGACTCTACTTACCAAGGAAAGTAGAAAGTAGATAGGTTGGCATGGAATGTAGTACATACATCAGATGGTTGCAGAAAAAAAGGGTATTGGAAGAATATCTGAAGAACAGTGAAGAAATTGCACTGAAGCTAGTATACCAGGAAGGCATACTGGAGAGATTAAAATGACCTATAAGAAACACCAAATGAAGAACAGAAAAGAAGTATGAGAAGACACACTATTACATGGCTAATATATTTTTAAAAAATAGCCGGATAATAACAACACTCAACAATGGTTAAGAGCAGGAAAGAGACATAGGGGCTAATTCTGGCTTTGCAGGACCAAGCTTTAAGAACAAATGCAAACAAAGCCAGAATTCAGAAGGCAGAAACAAATAGCAAGCACCACTTATTTAAAAAAAATAATCTGAAAAAACAGTGGACCACCAGTTTAGTTGCTGCAAGAAGATTACCCAGTGACTACAAGCAATGACACGACAAATTGGCAACAATAGTGCATTGGAAGATCTACAAGAAGTACCATTTGCCTGCAAGCAAGAATTGATGGGACCATCAAATAGAGAAAATAACAGAAAACAAAGAAACTAAAGTGCTCTGAGACTTTAGAATTCAAACACACAGGCACCTGCCACCACATTCCAGACTTAACAATTGTCAATAAGAAAGACAAAAAAAGTCTGGATAGTGGACTTGGAGACAGCAGAAAGGAAGAGCTGGAGAAGATAATAAAATAAATAGACCTGCAAATAGAAATAGAATGATCCTGGCAAAAGAAAGCAAAGGTAATACCATAGATTTAGGTGCCCTGGGTGCAATCCTTAAACAACTGTAGCACTACTTGAACATCATTGGCATTGACAAAATCCCCATCAGTCAATTACAAAAGGCAGCTCTACTTGGTGCAGCTTCCATCTTGTGACAATACCATGACCACCATCAAATAACAGCATCCTTGGGAAGGACTCTGTAGTATATAAAAATGCCAAATCCAGTCTAAATATCTGGATAACTGTGCAACCAGCTAAAGAAATATTAGATTTCTGACTTAATATTCTCAAGCGCTATAAACCAATTGTTTCTATACATAGTTCCAATGAATGTGTGAAGGCAGAGAGGGATTATATCCACAACCCTCTTTCCTATGAAGGAGTATGAAAGAGACTTAATGTGACTGTATAAGACCAGTATTATCAGGATTCTTGCTCAACCATCAGAATCTGAATGGTGGATACAGATTCAATGACATGGCCATCTTCTAGATTGCTATTGTGATTATTACAGTAGAATGTGATAGTCCAGCAGTAATCAGGTTTTAAAGATGTGGAAATATGTGAGCCTTACTAAATGATAAATGAGATTTATTTCTAATTACAATTGGGACTGCAGCTGTATCCCTAATTCACACAAGCAGTATTGTGACAGCTGCATTAAAAAGCAATTACATGAAATAGTTCCATTTGACTACTTTATACATACCAGTTTACTATCACTGGGTAATTTAGTTTTTGTGGTATAACTAAATATTTCAGAATAGTTTATTTGAAATCATGACTGCTACATTAAACTCTTAACACTACTGTTAAATCTGTTTGCATATTATTTATAACATGTAAATTAATCTAGTGACAAAATTTTTAGCAGTATATGGAAGTGGGTTTTTTTTGTCTCATTTCACAGAACTATTTCAAGAAAATAGTTGTCTAATTAATCAAAAGAAAAATCAACTATCAGAGGTAGTGCCAACTGACAGAACAGTTAAAAGCACCTATGAAAGCAAACACCAAGTGTTAGAAATTAAAAAGCATGTTGGACTATAATACACTATGGACAACTTAGATATAATGAAACCATAAACTAGGTCTTTTGTTCACTTTGTGCCTTTTAATGAAAAATTTAATTGTGGCACAAATAACAGGTACTTGAAGCATTTACTGCATTTTCCTAATAATTAGCAGAAACTACAAGTGCATGTACATGCACTCCCCATCTCAACATGTTCTCTATACAACATGTTCTCCCAGCTACCACCTGACTGCAGTCAAACTTTTCAGGATGTCTGGATGAATTATATCTTTAAGAGGGTTTTTTTTTGTTTGATGGTGGACAATTCTAGAAATATTTGTGTAGAACATGCAGAATTAAACATCATAGAGGGCCTCAAATGAATATTACAGTATATCTGGCAATTATAAATCATGATGTAGATTCTATAGTCAAACAAGTTTTAAAATCTCTGTGATTCTGCCAAGTCTACAGGATTTGAGATAACTGAGGATCCAGAAAACTTCCAGAAAAGAATAGCTTCTTTTTCTATTCTATGAAAAAGCCATATGTAGAATGTTTACTTCAAAGAGAGGGTGGATGGACATAGTGCCCAGAATTTCATCAGCATTCATTCTCTCTCTCCCTACCTCTCTCTTTCTCCTTACCTTGTTGAGTCTATCCACCCACTCTTTCACTCTATCTTTCCAAGCCTTATAGACTTCTCTAGAAAACTAGGTTTTTGCATAATGTATCTAAACACTTTTCAATAAGATGAATAAAATAAAACCAAGGTCCAAGATCTGTCCAATGGTGGTATATGTACTTGATACTTTTAGACCTCTATGTGATGCCCCTCCACAAAATGAGAATTAGCATAGTACTATGCACATTAGCCTGTAAAATGCAGGAAGTCTCTAAAGTGAGACTTTAATTTAAATAATTAGGAATTACTTAGTATCTTTAAAGGGCATACAAAATCAATGAAGTACAGCTGCAACTATATTTCCTGCTATTAACAGGAGCTAATCTATTATGGTTGATATATTTAATATATAAAAGGATACACTAATAGCTGCCATAGGACAGTCTCTTTGTTTGGTTTGTTTGTTATTTTTTTAAATTGATGAATAAATAGATTCATAGTTTAAGGATAATGTACTACTTTGTACATAGTAAGGTATCTTTTCCTTTTGTTGTAGATAACATGTACATATAGTAAAAGGTCCAACAATAATATCTTTGACAAAGTTGGTTACCTCTGCAGTTACATTAAGCTGTTCAGAAAGATTTTCCTGGAAAAGGAATAAATGCATATATAGAAACTGAATCAGGGTTCAAGTGGCCTTTTGATTTTTTCAAATTTCTGCACAGAAAATTAAAGTAAACAACTTATCTACATGTCTCCAGGTTAGTTAGGGGCAATCCTCCAAAGCATTTCAAGGGCAACTCCAACTTTGCAATTGAAACATGCAAAATAGGAACAGTTTCCTCACCATTTAATTTAAGGCAGACTATTAAAAAACAGAAAACATTTGAAAATGTTATGTACTTAATCTCATGATAATTTTCCTATAATGATACTTTCTCTCTGAGCATCAGTGCAAAACAAATAAAAATAACTGTTCTCATACATAGAAGACAGGTAGAGGATGGACTTAAGAGGCTCTGTTTGATCAATGCACATGCTGATATAGCTGCATCTTGGTCTCACTGAGCTGACAATAGTCTCACCTTCATGCGGTAATTTTGGATCGGGAGTATCCAAGTTTTGTTATGCAAGTACTTTGTAGTTCCTTGTGACTGGAATAATGTATAAGTGCACACATTGATAGGGAACTTTGTGCCTTCAGTAAAATATGCAATTACAGATGGAAATAAAATATGAAAGAAAGACAAATTAATAATATGGCTCAGAAATTGAAATAATTGCCTTCCACATTTCAGAAGGGGAGGGGGAAGAAAATAGGGTCTGCAGTAACCACCAGAAAGTAAAGGTGTCAGAGTATTACATAGGAGCATAATGCTAATTAAAGTTGTTACAAATATTAAAGATTATGGGTATGAGTAGAAATGTTTAATGTAGCTATTTGGTTCACTTCACAATAATTCTTTTTTAATTCCCCCTGTAACACACTGAAAGAATTTAATCATAAAGCTGTCAGACATATTACTTTATAAAAAGCAGGAAATGTTATTAGTTATGGTGCTGCACAACCCATGATTATGCTTTTATCTAAAAGGCTGCTAATGTATCTTCCAGTAGCCTGGTGTTTATTTCTCTACTGCATCTCATACCTAATTAATTTGAACTTACATTTTCACTACAATTGGAGGGGGGAGCATACAACAGTCCAGAAAGGCAGCATTAAGGTTGATAGCCAAACACAATGCAATTGTCACAATTTGTCCTCCTTATTAACAACTTTATTTAGTAAATCCTCAGCGGACAAATGACTCAATAAAGAGAATTGTCTTTCAATCATTTAATGCCTAAATAAATTGGTGCATGTGTTGAATAATACTAGACCATGTTAAATAGCACAAACTTTTAAAATTATTGTGCCATCACTTAAGCTTCCTAGCATCCATTGTTCAGGGGCAATCTGTAATATTACAGAACTACAATTATAAGCATTACAAATTATTTCAAACACATCAACTCACTAGTTTAGTCCTGTATGGGAAGCACCCAGTGTTAACTATACAATAGCCTGGTATCCTCTATCCTCTATCCTCCTTAGTGTCATCATAGAAAATAGAAAATAGAGAACATGACATCACCAGTATTTTATCCACAGTGCTAATGCACTCACACTGTTAAGGGTGATGCTGGCAGACCCTTTCCAAGCTTGCTGTGACCTTTCTTGCTGATTAATTAGCAATAAGATGGTAAAGCAGTATTTAAATCTCTAGTTCTAATTATTATATCTGCATTACTATTAAGTTACATTCGTCAAGCTATAATTCATCCATTTCCAATTGCTTATGTGATATAATACTGTGGTTAATGCTTCTGCAAAAGAATCACTGCGATATATTCAGTACTTAGTGAATCTAAAGGTACATTTGGGGCAAAGATGACTAGCTATTGAGTTTTGTAATTCAATAGAAGTGCTATTATTTGTTCTTATGGCAAAGTACTTATTCATTTAGCCTTATGTGGGCAACTGTATTATTCTGTAGTTATAGCTAAAGCAATTTAGTATATCCAAATAGTTTCATTTTCCAAAATCCGTTGAATATACACAAATTAAGTAGGAATGAAGGTATCTATAGTTTATGTTAGGAATGTTTTCAAAACTCTATGCTGTAAATAAAATGTATTTATTCAGTTGTAAGTGTCCTAGAATGAATGTTTCAGTTCCTGATTTATTGTGTCATGGGAAATTTTATAGAACAGGTTTCTTGACCTTTCAAACAATAAGTTTTTTGTTTTATCCTGAATATTATATTAAATTTCTCTTACTGTTTACAATAATATCAAATGCTACAAAATCAGTCTGTCTGTTGTGCTCTCCTCTTAAATAATTAACCTGAGAAAAATGAAAGGAAAGGTAAAAAGCATTTCTTTCAGTAAACCTTCACCTGTTGCCAAAGCTTCAAACCAACTTTTACTTTTAGACCAGAGATTTAGAGATGTTGTTCTTGCTTTTTCTACCATTAGCATCTTTAAGAAGCAAATTTTCCATCCCATATAAGTATCTGAGTAGTTAACATTATATTCATTTTAAAAAGAAATTGTGTAGAAACTAAGGAGAAGAGACTGAATGATATTTAACTTTATATGATGTAAATATATCTACCAAGATGAATGATGACTGGAGGCAGTGGTGGGTTTCAATCGGTTTCACAACCAGTTCAGTGATTGTGCATGCATGTGCATGCGCACACGTACACTGCTTCAAAACAACCAGCTTACCTTTTATGTAGTAACAGGGTAGCTACAGCTGAGGTGCGGCAATCCGCTCTGCGGTGCAAATCAGCTGAGAGGATAAAGGAGAGAAAAGTGC
>JANHFL010003734.1:46720-81921 GCA_032468155.1 Oxyrhabdium leporinum | reverse complement strand
GCGGGGGGCCTTTTCAATCGTTCCCCCCCCCCCCCCCATGGCCTTCCCCACCTGGAGATACCTCATGTGCACCTAGTGACCAGCATATTCAATTAGCAAATGTGTGGACGAAAGCAGGGAGTGATCATGTTTGCTTGATGTGATTTACTCCAACGAATCCTTGGGTTACAAATGTAAGCATTACATACGTAACTCAAGGATTACCTGTATTATTTTTATTTTTCCTCCTGCTCACCAGTTAATTTGCTGAACTACTGTAATTGTTGATCCAGATGCAAACTAAACAACTTGAGCTTTCTTTGCTAATGCACAGTACCAAAAATGAGGCATGCTTCTGAAGCACTTGAAAAGAATTGGTCATTAAACTCTATGGTTGGTTGCTGATCTTTACAGTTTCCAGTTGCCTTGCCTTCTTTCTGCTAAATATTTTTAACTGTGTAATTGCCACTTTGTAGTGAGGTACCAATAATATCCAATAATGTGTGTTGAAAAATAGAAATCGTGGAAGAGAAACTTGGATTTGGGGACAGCTTTTTGCAATCTAGTGGCAATGTACAGAAGTGTCCGTTCCTTCTCCCAACCTAAAACATAAGTGGTTGAAGCTAGAGTAATTTATGCTATATTTGACTTTGACTATCTGTCCCTCTACATTAGTAGTTCTGTTCTGAGGTGAATTTCAGAAACTGTGAAATGTCCCAAATGAATCAGGTAGAATCTGTGTATTTGCTCTTTGGCTACCTGCCAGTTGAACAGAAAAACTTTTTATAACTACATGCTGAAACAGCATCTGATGGGATCATCTCCTTGCCACTAAAGCTATAACCACTGATGGTTCCTGATAGAGTCAAGCTGCTGCATCTTCATTCTTCCTCAGTCCCATTCAAGGCCACCTCTCCCCCTTTTTCTCTGCTCACTTTAGTGTTGGGAAAGGAAAGTTAACTAGAGAGAGCCAGTCTCTAGGAAGGTATCCAAGTCGTCACAGAAGTTGAACTGAGCCATTAAACTGCCATCAAAACCCTTTTTGTTTTGGAAAGGGACAAGAGGAAGGAAGTCAGCAAGCGAGAGTTGGAAAAGGGGAGTTATAAAATCAGCCTGTTTCTTTCCATAACCATTAACCAGGAAAGTTGCCCAGTATGTGAACCCCCTGCCCAAGCATCTGGGAATGATTAACACCGCAGGCTTATGAAGGCGTGAAGGGAAAAATCAATGTCCCACAGCCAGAGTAGATAAAAATTGAGTCTAACACCAGATCCAAAAGATTGCAATATCTCTGAAAATAAACTGTTGAACAGTATCTGCATCCTTGCCATGTAAATATATGGCTGCGTGAATGGAAAATGTTTTTGGGAAAATGGAGTTGACTCATAACTTTTTAGGAAGTTCGACTCATTACATCAACTCAATTTGAATTAAGTCTGGGATAGTGTTGATAGGTTTGCCACACACCCAAGTGCCAGCTTATGTATCAGTAACTGTATAACAGTTTGCACACAATGGCAGCGGATTTGCTGCTAATCTGGGCAGATGCCAAGCCTATTAATTCAACGAGTCACAGCACGAACAGTCCAAGTGTGTTGAATGAAATGTCTGTTCTGCTTTTTAAAGCTATGAAGCCTAGAAACATTTCTTTTTAAAAAAGTTACAAGAAACAGCATTAAACAACATAATTACATTTAAACTCAGTAAAGTAGCAAAAATAAAAGGGTGACATTTTGAAAGATTTACCTAAAATGGCAAATCTCCACAATGCTTTCAGGAGAGTCAGGAAGGAAATGAAGCCCAGGGCAAGACTAAAAGGCCATTGTCAGGCTTTCTCACAGACAGGATGTGTGAGTCCTCAATTGTGTAGTGGCAAAGTTGGGCATATGCCAGGGTCCCAAGACTAGAAAAGGGCTCCCCTAAAAACAATGCCACCACTTTTGCTTCGCTCAAGGTATTTAAGATCCAATGAATGTTCTGCTTTTTATAGTTTGCATGTGTGTGTGTTGTGTTATGGCTGATGAATCTATAGTTAAAACTCCCCAAATCCTGAAATTTAAATTCAAGCAACATGCAAGATGGTAGTTTCTGGATTCATTTGTATCGGTCATTTTTAGATGTTAATTATATACTTACTTAATCCACTTGTTTAATTATATAGTAATAATACCTACCTTAACTTATAACTAGTACCTGATAAGTGTTCCTCTCCTGGATTGGACTGATGAAAGTTGAAGTTCAACCTATCTGAAGGTACCAAGTTAGGGAAGACTATAACAATGCAGCCACAGAGTGTGGAATGTGTGTAGACAGTCCATGGAATATGGGATGATATCAGCAGAGCCATTGGATTCTGATTCTGTCCATTTTTCACACAGACATTTACTGTGGTCTCATTTACAGCATTGTTTCTGAGAGATTTCCACTAAAGCATTGCTACTTTCACTGATACAAAAGATGGGTCACTTTTGAATGTGAATGCTTTGCCTGAATGATGAAGTAGTGCAGTGCTGCAAGTGCTTTAATTCCATGGTCCTTTCTGGTTTTGTGTAACAAGGGGAAAGATAGGCCCAAACCTGTCCTGTTGTCTCCCAAACATAACCCAGAGTAATCTGAAAGTTGGTTTTTGGAGGCTGGGGGAATTGTAAATCACACACTGTATTTCATGCATTACACAGAGATAATCAGAACAACATCATTAAGCAGTGATTCAGAACAAATACATTAGAGTCAGAATGGGGATCAGAAATGAGGACAGCAAAATAGCAGTTTTCTGCCAAGCCAAGCTTGGGTAAGTAGTGTGGTATCTCATCAGTGGAGAAAGACCCATACAGTTCTTCATTCCTTGACTAGCAATAGTCGCTACTTAACTCTAAATGCAGGTACATTTATTTGCATATATAATAGTGTGTGGCCTATAAGATCGTTAATTGAAGCAGTGCCCTTCACTGCTGAAACCACAAAGCCTCTGTTTTCTTCAGCCAGCTTGACAAGATGTCTGTCCATTATGGTTTGTTTCATTCCAGAATCTGTGGAAATTTGGAATGTATGTTCAACGAGAGGCATATAGAGAAAATTTTCTCAGAAAATGAGTAAAGCATTGTTGTAAATAACACTGTTAATGTTGCTAGCACTGGCTGATGAAATATTTAGGCTTTTGTTTTTGCCCACCAAAAAGTTTTGACCCTCAGTAAGTTTCAAGTACCAATCAATTATGTCCACTTATTTCAATTAATGTGTTCTTCATGCCAAATGGGTTAGGGTTATCAATTAATAATTGATAGTTACTGCTATCAATCTATGTACCCACAAAACAATCACAACGTTAGTTGACATGTTTGTGGCTGGCAAAAACTTTTCAGATATGAGTTTTTAACACTAGTGATAGACATAAATGGAACAAGAGCCAAAATTTATATTAACAGGCATGACTTTAAATGTGTATGATGTCAACCATTTATGAAATAGTCATGGCCTCAAGAAGAAGGAAAAAACGAATGCTCTTCCAGTTAACAAGCACCTGTAGGCAATTTGTAACAAATTAGGGATTACCGTATGTGAAATCTACTAGTCTTTGAAAAAGCATATGTCTGGTAGGGTTCCTTGTTTATTTGCATATCTTTGCCACTGTGTTTCATCCAAACTTTATGTGACTCACAATGAAAAATAAAGGCAGTTTGAGTGAATAAGTAATATTTATATATGTGTCTAGATCTGCTCGTAAGGAAAAATGTGGTTTCAATGCATTTTAGTAATAATATTGGAAGCACTGGAGAAGCAGGAAAACGAGAAAAGTGGGACAAAGTATCTTTATAAAATACACAATAAGCTTGGAAAGACATGTTCTGTTTGTAAGAATGAATTCTCACATAATATGTGTTTTCCCAAATACAAGTATCAAGAGCAAGGTTGAATCTTACTAATGAGAAGGCTATTCTATAATTGTGAATTGTTATATTAAATAAATGATCAGTGGGTTTCAAAGAGCAGTTTATTCCATTCAAATTACAATCACTTGTAATCAATGAAATATCCCTTATTTCTTGCTTAGAGGGGACTCTGCCACTCCTTAATCCTGGTACCAAGAAGGCCTTTTGGAGAGAAATCATACATCTAACGTGGTTGTGAGAAGATAGGATTCTGTAAGTATAATGGAGCCAAATACAAGGGGGATAAATTCAATTTAGCCGATAATGAAAATATTGTGATCTAAACCTAACCCTTTTGTCTCCAGAAATCCAGACTCACAAAATAAAGTTAGGAATTAGAAAGATTGCACTTAGAGATTTTGATTGAAGTAATTTCCAGAGGTATAAATTAGGATATATCTACTATACTATATACTATGTACTATATGGAAGAATTATGGTTTTTTGCTTTAAAAAGTTGTTGGAATACAAATGTGCATCTTTGGAATGAAAGAAGCCTAGAATTAACATCAGAATTTTCACCAAAGCTACTTCACTGGGCACTTTGGGCCTGCTCTTTGTGGGACCCAGGAGTGTGGAAAACAATACTAAGTTATTTGAAGTGTTAAACCTTTCAATTTCAGCCTTGTTAAGGGACCAGTATTATTTTTTTTTCAGTACTTTTGTATTAATACTTTTTGTAAGTTTGGAAGTTGTTTAAAGCAAATGTCCTCAAATTTTGGAGATGATGGGCACCTTTGATCTGGGTAGTCTCACAAAAAGGTTGACATAGCTATTCACAAAATAGCAGTATCAGAAAGGAATTTGGTGTGAGTGTTCCTTCCCATTTCAGCTAACTTCATAGGATGCTACTTATCTTTTCCCTGTGTTTTGTTAGAGCAGGAGGTCGTACCTCAAGTAAATATTTGGCTATAGCAACCATTTTAAAACAAATTTCTAAGAACACCTATGGGACCTACCAGTAGAAACATTCTGGGAATAAAACCTATGCTGGAGGATTGTGCTTTACTTTGTGACATGTCCATTTCCCATTTACAGTTCGCATAGTATTTAAGAAAATTCAGTGGAGTAGAGATCTTGACAAATTCCAAGAGCATATTGGCTGCCATTTTGGAGACCAAAAGTTAGATCAGAACTTCAAAAAAGTCCAGTTACCTCCTGAAAAAGCACTTTTCGGACAACTATGACCTGGATGACTAAAAATCTCTATAGACCTTTTTCAAAAGTTAAAAATTATAACAGGGTTTCTTGTGAATATAAGGCATTCAATATAAAGAGTGCAATAGGGCAGAATGAAAGCTGTACCCCTTAGCCATATGTGAATGAGAAATTAGTCATATTCAAAGTGATTAGCAGTATAATTTATGTCTATAGAACATGACTATGCTTGTTCTTTTAACAAGAATTCTTAATTTGATTAATATATGTAGGGCCGAAGGAAAATCCCCCACAGTATCCCTTTTGATTTTAAAGGCCACATGATTACAACTCTCACTTACCACCACCACCACCCCAAATTGCAATGATCCTGTGAAATACTTGCTTCAGTTAATATTTGCTTCTGTTAGTACTCTGTCTCACAGTTATAGTAGAAAATCTTAGTGATCCATGTTAAATATATGTCAGTAATCCTGTATAAGTGAGACATTGGTAGCCAAAGTCTATCTCATCTGAGAGGTGCCATGTTGAGGTAGAGTATTTAACAGTGTTCTTGGTAAACTGTAAGGGGAAGGGGAAGAATTGGCCTTTTTTTTTAAAGACTTTTTTTTTTCCAGCACTTCGTTTCTGCGGATGTCCCAGCCAAGCCATATTTGGTCCCAGAGAGAGAGGTCTCCATGTAGTAGCACTGTAACTTCTCTACCACCTGCTTCATCTTCAGACAGTGATTCTGGCTGTGCCCTGGAAGATTATCCAGTTCCAACCACTGAATTTCTTCCATTAGAGCCAGTAAGACGCTTTCAGGTCTATATCTCTGTGTCATATATTCTTTCTGGTATAAGGTAAAATTTCCCTAAGGTCTGACTCCTTGGTGACTATACGCAGAAGGTCATTTTTGTCTTCTTCGAACAATATGGTTTGTCACTGCCTTACTCCAGGATGTTTTTCCTCCTCAATTTCACAGACAAGTTTAAAGTTCTGGGATTTTATTTTGATTTCCTATTTAAATATTCACAAGGTTTAACTCTGCCGAGATTTTTTTCCAGATCGGCTAGTGAACAGTGTTTTCATTAGACAATCACTTGGAGTTGTGACAGTAGCAAGGTTGGCTACTGCCTTTTGCTGCCTCTGGATCTGGAACCAAGCCCACATCACACGAATCTGTGTAAATATCAGTACTGCACACAGGAACTTTTGTCAAGCTTGATTCCAGGGAAGGAAAATAATTTGAAAACGGGTGGATTGTAATCAGTAGATGATTAAAACTTGAAAATGTAAAATCACCTGAAGATGTAAACACTCTGGCAGTTTTGTGGGGGTTTAAAGATCCCCTTTCTATTTTTTGGGATACAAACGGGGGGGGGGGGGATTGAAATATGTGTAATACTTATGCTCTTTATAGATATAAAACAATTTTATTGCTCTATAAAATGTTTCATGTATAATTTAATTTATTAAACTTAATTAAAAGGCTGAGAAAGACAGTCTACTCATAATTTCCAGAATTATGAAATGCTGTTTAATCAGTCTTCTTCCCTGCATTTGAAATTATCGATATTTTCTATGTCTGATAATTTATCATTTTCATACTAAACCTATACTGAGGAAAGCCTCGCTATACCCTTGTGTCTTCACTTATTTCTTAATTTGCTGTATTTCCAAAAAATGTTTCTTTGGTTGTATAAACTTATTTCTGATCATCTTAACAATTTTATCATATAATATAAATAAATGTATTAGGAAATATTTTTTCAGTATTTTTAATTTTCAGGAAAAAGGCTAAGGAAAAGTGCAGAAAACAAAGGAACTTTTTTCTTTTAAATCATTTTTGCCCAATTTTTCTGTTCTTTTGGTGAGGAGACTTCCCATCTCAAGTCTTAACTGCTTGATCAAATTCATATGTAGGAGGATAGGTCTAGCCTTTGTCAAACTTTTTTCCTAGTTAATGTGCTATACAATAAATGGAAAGTAAATTAGTTCTCCTCTTTCTGTTGATTTGTTTTAATTATCCCTTCATCTCTTATGTTGGAAGGACCTCAGATTCTTTTATCAAGCTTAGAGAAGATGACCTGTAAGACAAAGGATAGTGCAGAAAACTCTTTTTCCCCAATACATAGAAATATCACTCTTTCAGTTCCATCTCATTTACTTTTACAGGTATTACAAAGCAGTAGCTCTTTTTCATCAGCTGTTGTACCTGCTACTATTCACAATCAGCTCCGTATCAAAATTCTCCTCTACCAGCTGCCTCCACAAGACTGCGATGTAAGCTTCTCAAAGCCTTATCTGGGGTTTGCCGGGTCTTTTTTACTTGTGCTTCACTCAGTTGAAGAGTCCTGCTAAAACTATTTTCTTGTGCCCCTTGTTTGCACTGAAAAAATTATTTGGGCTGTCCATTCTTTTCAAATTCTAGTCATGCAGTTCCATGATCTTTCTAAAAATAGGAGAAGCTTTCTTTCTCTTTCTTTATATGGTATCAAGGAGAAAAGGTAACCAAACAAATGTTGTAAACAGCTCAGAGTCACTTAGGTGAGGTGGGTGGTATAGAAATTTAATAAATATATAATAAAAATGCACTAACTTGGTGATTCAAGTGCCTGTGGGAAAAGAGAGTGGACAAGTGATGAAATGTGCATAATAACACAGTTTTATTCTTCATATTCCTACATGCAATGCAAAGTTGCATTGCATATCATGACACGTTTTGTCATTTTGACATCACTGTGATTGGGAAGATCCCTTTGTACGGCCCCTATGGCCCCTTGTGCCAGAGTCCCACTGTTATATAGATCACCAAACTTACTTGCAACTAATGTTCCCATGAAGGTTCTCTAGGACAACGGCGCCCAATGTTTTGAGGATCAGTTCTGTGGAGAGAAGTTTTTCCACAGACCGGACAGGGTGTGGTTTCTTGTGCTGCCTGCATCCTGTGGATGGGGCTTCGCTTGTTTGTGTGGCCTGGTTTCTGGCATGCTGCAGACTGGTACTCTGGTGCACAGACCAGGGGTTGGGAACCCCTGCTCTAGGATACTCCGGTCAGAAAGTTGACTGAGGATTTTATTGCTGTTCCCAAGAATAAACAACTAAAAGAGATTTCTAGCCCACTGAAGTAAAGATAGATTTAATGTCTCTTTCTGTCTACACAGAATATGCTGTCTTTACAAATAACCGCTTTGGGTTCACATCCACTAGGAGTAACCAGCTTTGATTAAAGTTATTGTTGTAATGCTGTTCTAATGACCTAGCCAACCCCTAGCACTTTCTTCCTCAATTTGGTACCCTCCATACGGGCAGAACTGGCTCCAACATTAATGTCAAAATTTAGCACTCAGATATTAAAGAGATCACTAAATTGGGACACACTGCCCAGGCTTTTAAAAACGTTTCCTTCCAAACAATGTGTATTGGAGAAAAATAGGATTTAGAGAAAAGCCAAGTTGTAAACCTCTGTCTATTCACTTAGGAGTTAGTCACATTTGACATAGTAGGATTTCTTCTGAGTAGATATGCATAGAATTCCAAAATCATGTTAGAGAAAAAAGAGCTAAGAGGGAAACTGATAGAGAAATGAGCTGCCAACTAAATATAGCATTGGGATTTATTGTTAACATATACATAATACGGTCTTGACTAATAAGATGACTACATGCAGCAAGAGCTTCACATATATTTACAAGCCATTTTTTTTAACCAAGCCAAATAAAATGCAAACGTAAAAATAAAATTATGTTATTATAATAAATGTCTATGCAGATTCTCAATCCAGGTCACGGTTGTTCCAAAGGTGCTTTTCAAAAGGCAACTGGACTTTCTGGGGGGGGGGGGTTCCTTGAAAACGTTTTGCTGCTCATCTAAGAAGCTGAATGAGAAGCTAAATGTTTTCAAGGAGCAAAAAACAACAAGAAAGTCTGAAAAGCACTTTTGGGGATTTTTGCTTTTTTATTTAAGGAGAGATATTGTCCATTCATCAGTGAAGAGGAAAGAAAGCAACTCCGTACCTTTGCTGCATGGCGGCGAGAGGAATCACTGGGACAGGGAGTTTTATGTCATCTGCCTGTCACAGCTCAAGAGTACTTATGCAGAAATGTGAGCTATTCTTACCATGGTATTGGACATATTATGAAGATGTCTGGGCTGATCTCTAGCCCTGTTTTCCCTGCTTAGTGTGATCTGTGCATTTATGCTAATTTTGGATATGGTAACAGGTGCAGGTGGAAGTTGTAAGTCCTTCTGTTGGAGAAAGTATATTTGAAAAAGATATAGGCAGTGTACTGAAATCTTAGAAATGCAAGAAATGACTATATAATATTTATAATGGTTGAAGGGACACAGAGTGGTTGGCTCCTGTTATGAAAATCAATATATACTAAGCCAGGGGTGTCAAACTCGCAGCCTGCAGGCCAGGTGCATCACGTGCTGGCCACGCCCACCCCCAGTTTAGCAAAAGAAAAAAGCCACGATATGTCACGCGATGACAATGTGATGCTGCGAGTTTGTATTAGACAAAATAACAAACACTATAGAACTATACAGAAAAAAAGATCTAGGCCAAGGGTGTCACACTTGTGGCCTGTGGGCCAGATGCATCACGTGCTGGCCACGCCCACCCAGTTCAGCAAAGGGGGGGAAAGTCCCGATACATAACATGACGCCGCCGTGACACCGTGAATTTGACACCCCGATCTAGGCAAACAAGTTGAATTTGCTAACATTGCATTATGCATGTTCCTTTCACTCACAATTTAAATTGCCTGGGTAAAATAATTTGATTTTAATTATTGAAGTAAAGCGTGGATACCAGGCTTAATAGTTTACAGAAGGAAGAAAGTTATAATTAAGGCTCTTAGCTAAATAAATTATTTCTGTTTGATTTTTAGTGTGATAAGAATATAATCAGAGGAGACCAAGGTGTATTTGCCTCTAAGCTGGGTGAACAGTGCTGGTGGCATCCTACCTGCTTTGTCTGCGACATTTGCCAGCAACCACTCATAGATCTAATTTACTTCCACCGAGATGAGAAGATTTTTTGTGGTCGGCACCATGCAGAATTTTTCCGCCCTCGCTGTGCTTCATGTGATCAGGTAGGTATGTTTGTGCTCTTGTAACTAAATCAACGGATATATCTAGGCTGGCCATTTCAAATCCAGATTAATAAATTGGAGTTATAATCCTGTAACCCATAGGAGAGCATTCATGATATGGGATTTTTATTTTTTTTCCCCCATCATAATTGGAGAGATTTTATTTTTGTGGAGATCTAACCATATTCTCTCTCTTGAGCCTTGAAGAAATTCCTAAATTTGTTTCCCTTCAATTTTTTGATCTTGGAATTGGGAATAGGGAAGAGAATTAGGTACATGGTATAGGAAGATAAAACACTAAGAATATGCAGAGATCAATGTGTTATTACTGGAGTTTCAGAATTCTTGACTGTGCTGGGTAGTGATAATTGTCATAGAAACATCAAAACAGGCAAAAGTAAACAAAGTGTACATATTTAACATGGTTTCAAGCCTGATAACTTTGGAGATATTTAAAGAATAGATTATGACCTATTTGATATATGTCAAGAGAACATTATCAATTGGATAAATATGGTGTATTTTTAAGTAGAAAGCTTGATTTATAGGATAGGGTCATTACAAAGGGTTGAGTAAATAATAGTTGTGTAGCCTGTGCTCTTACCTTAGGAAGAAAATGGATCTTGGTATACTGTGTACTTCATCTTAATATCTAATTCACAGCAATATGACTTTTCATCTCTTATGTCTCTTCAGCTGATCTTCACCTCCGAGTGTGTGGAGGCAGAAGGCATGCGCTGGCATGAAGAACACTTTTGCTGTCTCGAGTGTGACTTGCCTCTGCGTATTCAACAATATGTGATGAAGGGTGGACAACCCTGCTGCGGTGCTTGCTTTGAGAGTCTTTATGCAGATATCTGTCAAGCCTGTGGAGAGATTGTTGGTGGGTCCGCAATCCTTCTGTAGACTTGTGAAGGAAAGTATAAACCTGCCTCAGATCACTCCATCTAGATCAGTGCTGCCTATTAAGGAGTGAATCTGGCATGTTCTTGCAAGCAAAGCATGTGCACAGAGTTTACAGCCCTTCCTGTTTTTCAGAAGTATCAACTTGCCTAAAGATTGCCTGAATGTTACTCAAAGGTTACTTGGGACTACGTGATTATAAAGATACACATGGGCATCTACTGGAGAAGATAATGGGAGGGGGAAGTGACATGATCAAGATACAACATGACACAAAACTTGCTATTTACAGATTTGCACCAGCTACTATATACAAGTACATAAGAATATAATTCATCTTATGCCATCACTGGCATTTATGCATGCCCATGACTCAGAGTTTGGTCTGGTATATATTTTAATTATTATGTATTTGGTGTTCATAGTGTTATGAGAAAAATGTTCACTTAAAAACAACCAAGGCATTTGAAGATAGAAGCAACAAAGCCTACTTTATTGGAAATTACTTGTAGTGATCATTGGGCTCCCTGCCAATAAACTGAGGGGAGAGATTCTGCAGTAACCCTATTCTCCAGATTATATCAGTATTGAGATGAGATAAAAATATTAATGCAATTATACAGCATCTTTTCCTGTGGAATGTGTTGATAAGCTATTAGGTTGACCTTACTATCACTTTTCACACTTTTAATATTCTTCATGATATTATCAACATGTACCATAAACATCAGTGTTTAAGTGATGGTTTCTTGTGACTAACCTCTAGGTGTCTAAGGGCAAGCATCTGTGCTACATTAGCTGTCTCCATTTTAAGGCCATACCACTAGGTGTTAGGTTCTAAGTTCAAATTATTGCTACCAAGCTACACAAAAAGCTAACCCTTTACAAAGGAAATTAACAAGTTTTAAAATGCTCTTTATCACAACAGATACAGTTTGTGTTTAATAATTAGGTCAACTTCTCCTTACAATTCTTATAGTTGCAAATATAGAAATCTATTCCAGTTTACTATGACAAGATCTTCCATTCTGATATTTGCAGCTCAAGGTGTTAGCTTCATTTACAGCTGCTGGAATCAGGTCCTATTCCATTCAAAAACAATAACAGTGGTGGTAGTAGTCATCTAATCAGAATTACATAGATATTGAAAGTATCTTAGATAATGTGATAGTTGCAATGCTAAACATGTATTTTGCTTTGTTGGATCAAATGAAAATTTCTGTAAACTCAAAATATCACTGAGGAGCTTTTCAATAGTGTAATAGGTGTCAAGCATATAGTAATTTTAGATTTATTATACCTCTGAATAATATGCTTAGCTGCTTAATGACTGCCTAAATTTTAGTTAATTAACTAGCTTTCTCTGTGTTTGACAGTTGTTGATACCAGGGTTCATTCAGTGGATTTTGTGGCTGTTAGCCATTGGTTTGTGGCTGGAATCCTATATTTACTGTCTAGGAATAAGTTCCGTTGAAATCTGTGGTTCTGAATGAGTGGTTGTGTGTGAGATAGTGTTACAGTAGGAATTTGATCTGTTTTCAAAGCCACCTGATAATACAAAATTCTGGACGTCGTGGTTCAACAACAGCTGGAAGGCCAGAGGTTCCTCTCCCAAGAAAAGTAAAAGAAAAGAGTAATATAGAATCAATATCACTAGTGCTGCTATATAGCTTTGTAAAGTTTGGACAAGGATCACAACGTTAAAACTTAATTTAGCATGCAAGGCTGTTTCATGTTTATAAAAATTTCTGATTTAATATTAATCTTGTGTTGTCTTTTGTTTACACATTTTGAAACTTGAATTTTTATTCTGTCTTTTTAAAGTCTGCAACATAATGGACAGATTGTTCTTAACCAAGTTAGGACATAAATAGTTTTCCGGCAACACTGCAGGTGAAATGCTTGTTGATTACTCTCTTCTCACAGGTGTCAACAGTAAACAGATTGTACTACAAGGTCAACACTGGCACAGCAAGGACTCATGTTTCTGTTGCAGCCTTTGCCGTAAAGCATTGCTGGGTCAGCTGATCACCATTCGCAACGGTCTTCTCTTCTGCTCTGAAGTCTGTAGTTTGGAAAAGGAATCAGCGTTGTCTTCCAGTGGCTCGGATTCCTCTGACTCTGCTTTCATCTCTGCTCCATCCCCGGACTCCACCCCAATTTCAAGAGCTAGAAACAGCAGCCCTGACGGCTCCTCTGAAACTGTGAGAGCCCAAACAGATGGCCGTGAGAAAAGGGCAGGTGCAGTTGGTAAGGCTCTTGTATATCATCCTCTAGAATTTTGGGGGGAACAGATGCTATTTGATCCTGCCCAAATGAAGATTTTCTATTATTGAATCTCTCTTTCAGTTTCGTTTAAGATTCTATAGGTAATATATCCTCTATATACTCCCACTGAATTTCCAACTAACCTCTATCATCACTGTACATATGAAGACAATCTATGTCAGTGTGCTATAGGAGGAAGGTAGCTGACAACTATTAACTGTTTGTTCTCACTACTCAGAGATTGCAGATAAACATGTGCTAAGAGGCAGGAAATTATAGTAGGTTCTAGGGCAGGGGTGTCAAACTGACGGCTCGCAGGCCAGATGGATCATGAGCAGGCTACGCCCACCCCAGCACCGTGAATGGTAAAGACATTGCAAAAGTCATGTGACGGCAGTGTGACGCGGCGAGTTTGACACCCATGTCCTAGGGCTTCAGAAATAGCCAAACTATCATTGGATTGCTGGTAGTTTCCAATACAGACAACAATGGCAATAATTGTAGAAATGGTACCTTTGGATGAAAATGACCATATAATACTGGAATTCTTGAAATTAGTGGAAGCTAACACTGGGTGTAGTTGATTATAGCTTGGATATCAAAAAAGCAGATTTTAATGAATTCAGAACAATGAATATCAGAAGAAAGTGGGAAAGATAAGTTCTCAAGTTCTTAAAAGCACAATTGCAAAGAATCCAACGAAGAAAAAATGTAGATAGCAGAAAAAGCCAATATAATTTCCCAAAAAAGCTTAATGAAGATCTGAAAAATTAAAAAGAACACTCATTAAGAGAGTGCAACAGGGAAGACTACATGTAGACATACAGATGAGAAAACTATAATTAAAGATGCTAAGAACAATCAATCAGCTAAGTTTAAAAGAAGCAGTGTTCCAATCATTCCATGAATAGCACATAAAACTAACAGAGAATAACAACAAAAAGGGCAGAATTAATTGACTCTCTTCTTCAGCCAATTATGAAGAACTGTTTGGAGAAATAGATTTCCAGTTTTGCTTGATAAAAATATAAGAAATTGCCTAATGAATTTGAATGAATTCAACTGGAATACAAAAGCAATTTGCTGATGGTCTGGTCAACATAACTGGTGGATTATATATGATTATACATTCTCCTTGAGAAATTCTGCAGAGCTGGTTTAGCAAAGGTGGCTATAAAAGGGTAGTTATCTCCATCTTCAAAAACTGAAGAAAGAATCCAGGGAGCTACAGACCAGACAAAATTCTAGGGCAGATTATCCAGTCACATTAGTAGAGTCTAACTGAATGGTAATCAAAATTTAAGACCAGTTTAAACTACAGAGAGGAAAAAATTGTAAGTTTTCCTTTGACTGTGTTTCAAACACAGGCTTTAAATTGGGATTCCTGCAATGAGTGGGATTCTGTAACGTAAAGGACTCCAACTCAATGAATCTATGAAATGGCTTCATAGAATAACTGGAACCTTTAGCTGAGTTATGAAATGCAAAACCATAATGTCTGATTTTGATTCTGTGTGGTACATGACCCTGATTTAGTTTCTAAGGCATGATTTATGTCTTAGCAGATTCTCTGAATCAAGCTTTTATAGTTTATACAACAAACCAGGGTTAAAAAAAATAAGCTGTAATTTAAAGTAATGTGTGAACAAGCTTGTATAGAAATTTCAACCTCTTACTAACTCATTGGTACCAGCAAATGGTTATTGGAATGTTTTCTAGGAATTATTCAGTAATCAGGATCATCCCCAGTTAAATGCTAACCTTTAATTCCTTTTGCAGTGACTGAAAGGCTTCACTCATGTGGGAATTCCTCAGTGTATACTGAGTTTGACCGCCAGGAGGAATCAGTTTCTTTCAGAAATAGAACTATCACCCCACAGCTTCATTTATTTGAGTCATTGACTGTTTCACCTCAAGAGGATGTACAAATCTCCATCTCTCATCCTATGGACACAGCTTGGAGCACCACAGTTGTGAGGGATAATCGCAACTGGAAAACACATTTTCAAGAAACATCTCGGCCACAAGCGGACTTCCACTTCAAAAGCAGGCACTCAGTAGCCTCACAGGCATCTGTATTAATTATGGATTTTCCAGACAGAATACATGAAGGCAGCACTGGGGAACAGGAAGCTACTGGGGAACAAGATGATTCCAAGTACCTCACTTGCTCATCCTCATCCTCTTCTGACTCTGAGCCAGAAGGTTTCTTCTTTGGGAAGCCAATTCCAAAGCCTGGTTCCAGATGTGTAGCTTTTGCCAACATGGAGCAGGAAACACTTGGGAAAGGAATGGGGTGGGCTGCCAGAGCAAGAGCCAACAGCAAACACTGTAGTATATCCTAGCACAGGCAATGATCAGCAAAGGGGGAAAAGCAAAGGGGGAAGAGACAATAATGAAAGCAGATCATCTTCTGCAATGAATAGATTAAAATTAGTATCAGAAACCTGCTCAAATATGCAGGCATGCATGCGTGCATGCATATTCCATTCTCTTCCTGCTGCAAGGCTGATAATTCTAAGTCCAAAAAGCAGATTAAAAAGGCACCATTTGTTTTATAATTTTGGATGCCACGGAGAATTATTTCTAATGAGTCAGCACATTTTTATTAAAATCAAATAAAGATAGCTTCCATCTTGGCTATAAGAAAATCTCTAAACCACTTTTATTTGGCTCACTCAGGAGTTTAAAATTAATTCTTAAATTTTCTTCATTGCATAAGATAGATGCTGAAGAAAGAAAAAAAATGCTACCTACTTCTCAGACCATATATTTCGTTTTGATGAATTGGGGAAAAGCTACGGTATTCAGCTTTGGCTCTGCAAGTACCGGGAGTATTTCAGGTTGACAGGATGATTACTCCAAGTTTGCTCTGAAGAAACTAACCACTTAATGCTCTTTCACCTGTCAAAGAAACAGGTTTGATCTTATACTTGTTTTCTGTACTTAAGATGTTTTTCCCAAAACATTCTGCTACAGGACTTATTTTCATGTTGACTCAGATTTCCTATCTCAGCATCGCATACAGTCTCATTTGAATGTCTGCAGCTGACTCCCACACACCATCAAGACTGTAATTAAACACACACTTGTGATTGGAACATTAAGTCACTGTAACAAACTTGGGCCTCCTATAGCAGCAGTTCTGATTGGATGTTGCTTACTATATGTTATTACACAGATTTGTATGTTCTGGAAGTTAAAACAATGAAATAAAATACAATTTCTCAAATGAGATTTGAGGCTAATGTCATACAGTGAAATTACTGGGTCAGGATTTGAAGCAACAGTCTATAGAGATTTTAATGTCTTCAATGACAGGCTAAGAGCAAGTTCAAAAAAAAAGTGGGCGAGGTAAGCGGTTTGGAAATGTGATTCACGTTTGGTGGAGCATACAGAGAGTTCAACTATAGACAGGAAAGGTAGAAAAACAACATCAGATGTGGCATTGAGGCCTCTTGTCAGACCATAGGGGGAGAAATGTACTAAGGGTGATTGTTACAACAATGAAGGCACAATGTTTACATTCATATACATCACATATACACACTCGTGCTACTAAAAAAGGGAGGCCCTTTTGCATAGTAACACTTTGCTTGGGAAAGATTAATATGAGAAGATGTTCTTAACTTAAAAAGGAAAATAATCAAATAATTTTTATGGGTGAATTTTAAAACGGGGTTTTAAAAGTGTAAATTTTTAAAGTGTATTTTTAAGGGGATTTTTAAGTGTAAACCGCCCCGAGTCCTTGGAATGGGGCGGTATATAAGTCTAATTAAATAAATAAATAAATAAATAAGTCTAGGTTGAGGTGTAGTTCCTAATGCATTGGAAACTGGTGCAGCTTCTTGGAATATTTTTTTTAAAAAAGCAAGAAGTGTTTTCCTTTGATTCAACTGTTGATAGCCAGTTTTATACTTCTCCTGTGGATTTAAGTTGATTAAATCAAAACCAAATTCTCATTTCAGGATTTGAGAAGTGGTCAGGAGTCAAAAAGAAAATGTTGTTCTCCTTCAGTTAGACAAGAGATTTTAAGGGAAGGTGGAGAACAATTGTGGGTCAGACAGCAGGCAGTCCAGGTCTGCTCCTCCTAGTGGTGCTATTATTGGATGCAGAAATTTTTAACTCTAAGCCATGTTGCCAGCCCAACATATCTTGCAAATGCAAGATTGCAGACGGTCATTTGTACCACATGGAATTAAAAAAGGAGCAACATACTTTATGTATTCTAATGCAGAGAATGAGACAACATAATGTAAATAATAGCCCCTTTATTTGGTCTGCGTAAAATCTTAAAACCCCGTGGCGGATCTTTATTTACTGTCCAAAGTTCCACATAGAGATATTGAAAAGATGCTGAGATAAAGAAAAATGGACTGAGCCTGCCTTTATTATCTTATTTGAATGCTTAACTTGGTAACCTCAACCAGAAGTTTAAGAAATACATGTTTGAATAGGGACAACACCTTGAAAGGTCACCAATAAAGGCAGATCTGAGATACAAGTTGTTTCAAAATGATTTTATTCTTCCTTTAAAAATACTACTTCATAGATTTGAAAGGAGCAAATATTATTTTCACCAGGGCTGCTCTTGAGTATTACTGGACCACACAGAACAGAGACCTTCTCCAGCTTGCTTCTGCACCAAGTCCAACATTCAAAACTGCTCAACAGTATTTTTAATAAGCTAAAATAAGAACTTCTTCCCCCTTACCAGGAAGATGTGATGCTTCCATGTAACTCAAAGTATAAATCTTAGTAGATTCTACTCCTATTCGTTACCATCTGACCTGAGTTACCGAAGCCATTCAGAATTCGTTAGGCATTTATCCTTTTTGCCTCCCTCTTCCCAATTTTCTCTTCCGAAGTCCTTGGATTGATGTTACAATAATACTTTCAAATTTTCTAGCTGTCACTTACACACCCTGTAGCTGCTGCAGGAGAAAGTGATTTCTCAGCTCTACTGCCAAAAGGAAGCCTTCTCCAAGGCCATCGTTTATCCTGGGCCTGAAGAACAGAAAGCGTCCTCCCATTAATTGTCTTAGAAAAGGCTTCAGGCACATCAGGTATTTGCCAATGTGATGTCTTCTCAGCTGGCTTCAGTTAAGCTGTCAATGTAGTTCTTTAGCAGGCATTCATAGTAGTCTCCAATCTTTCTCAGGTTAGCTCGTAGTGCTGATGTCGTTGCTTCTACCATGCAGGGTTCCTTTTCCACCAGCATGATGGCTATTACTCCAAAGTTGAGAAGGACCTGCAGGTAGGCCTAAAGTGAAAGACCAAGTTCCATCAGGCCAATGAACAAGCAATGTATTTTTAAGACCACACTACTGAATACTCCATCTGTAATTATTGGGGCTGTGGCAATGATCAGAAGAGCATAAAGCAGGGGGAGGGGGGGAAACACCTAATAATACATGAAAGTAAATATGTATCTTTAAATAAATATGTGCAATTTTCGTCCTTGTTTTTTCTTGGAATAAACTGGCTATGGTATGCATGTGGATAGTAGCAGTATTATTTCAAACGATTACAATACTGATAAGTGCTGAACCACAATGAATTCAGTATATAGGTAAAGTTCCCCTTGTGTCACAACCCCATCCACATTTGGAACATCACTGAGGTCAACTGTGGATGTAAAACTGAAAATGTATGCTGATTGGGCAGAGAAGATAAATTCTTTGAAACAAAGGCTGTCAACTAGACACTGAAAAGTAAAGTTATTCCTTTAAAGCAGGGGTGGCAACACTGAGCCTTCTGAAAAACCTCTTCTAGCAGTCACAGTTCATGGCCAATTGTGGAAATGTTGATGATAGTTGTTCAGCTACTTTTAGAGTAGGCAGGTGCATTGAGTAAGAAAGATGACCTTGAGTGAAACATGCAATATTACATGCATGTTTTCATCAGGGTCATCTTCCTTTCATACTCATTATAAACAAACCATGCATTTTCAAAATCAAATTTACAAATTAAGATTTAGGGTTCATAACATGTGCTTATGTTCCCTGATTCTGTAGTTCTTGATTATAGTCTCAGCTACAAATGGCTTGAAAATAAATAAACGAATGCAAAGAAGCCCAATCTTTAAGCAGGCAGATGAAATGCACAAGTTAAGTCCTCTGACTCCAAAACTAGTTTTCTGAGGTCTTTCTTTCTTTCTTTCCTCTCTACCATTTCTTTTTGTTATCTTCATCAGTCATATTTGGGAACCAGTGAGGAAGAAGCTCAGCTTCTCCTTACCTGTTCAAGCTCTTCTTTTCTTGCCAGCACTGCTGCAGATCGGTCTTTAGGAGTCCAGGATGGGACTGAAGAATTAGTTTCTTCTTCAGTATTAAGGTGGCAAGGAGAGCTTGTTTTCTCCTTTTTGGTTGATGACTGTATCAATAAATTTCCCAATGAGATATGTAGTTAACAAGGCTAACACCAGCCTCTCCAATTTAAAGAAACTCCTGCTGCAAAGCATTGCGTAAAAGTAGACTGCATAAAATATCCATATTTGGAATACTTAGTAAAAAGGAAGTCTATAATATATAGATAATAATTTGAGGGATCCTTAACCTTCCGACCAACAATCAAGTAAGCAATACCTCAATCAAGAAACTGCTAAAGAGCCATCAGTACAGAGCCCAACCTCAAAGAATCCCTAAGACCACCCCCACCCACCCAGATAGGCAAGACACCAGAATATAAACTGACAGCAAATAGCACTCCTTACTAGCACTGATGATGTTACCTAGTTAGGGTAATGAAACGTCTGCAAGAAAACAAGCAAGCTCAGGGAGCACTAAGGACCCTTCATTTCAACCCTGAGTTACAAATATTCTCCTTTATTGATATAATAGTTTTGTGGCAAAGGAAATCTAACTTTCCAGTAGTGGTAGTCCTCAAGTTATGACTGTAACGAAGCCTGCCCATTAGGGTTGAAAGGCAGGACAAACATTAAATGAACTCATTAAATTCAAACATGCAGCCTCAAGTAATGACCTCTGCTCTTTCCAATGCATTTTTTAAATGAACAGGCAGTTCTAAGTGCAGCATGGGGTGTCCGGGGTGGGGCGGGGGAGGAGATATCCTGGAAGGCCTAGTGCAGGCTCAAACCCACTTGCCTCGGGTCTCCCAAGGCTTCCTCCATCTCAAGACACCCCATGTTCTGCTTCCCATCTCTCAAGTGGCTGTCACACATGCCCACCGAACAGCTGCTTTGCCAGCAAGAAACAATGGAGAAGGAAAACACCAGCCCCCCCTGCCTTTCTTGGTTCTGCCACTGCCCCTCGTCCTGCCAAGTTGCCCCTGCCTTTCTGGTGCAAAAAAACCCCAGTTCCCTAACCTTTGAGAGCTTGCTATGGATTGGAGAAAGAAATCTGAGCTTCGTTTCTCTAGCCTAGCACAAGAATTCTATTCCATGCATGGAGGGGAAATCCTTTTGCTGATGGCAGCAGCTTGCAATCTACCCTGCTGGCTTCTCCACTGACTTTCTGGGGAACTCACCAGAGAAGATTGTTAAATGGAGATCACATGATTGTGAGATGCTTGACAATCGATCGTGTGATCGGTTGCCAAACATCCGGATCACAGTCATGTGACTGAGGGAGGGAACAGCACAATGTTTTATGAGAACTGGCAATGCTTTATGGACTGAAAAGGATCCTTTCTGAGCTGTTTTAACTTTGAATAGTCGTTAAATGACCAGTTGTAAGTCAAGGACCTATAGTGTGAGAAACTAGATGTAAATTAAAGGGAATTTTTGGATCTTAACTTTCACTGACAATTGTGCAAATGAACTAATTTGTGTCAATTGCATGATGAGAATGATGTACAATACTTAATCTCATCATTCCTGTGATGACGTTATGACATGTGACAACATTCTCCTTTACTCCCCACAGATATCTATGCATACATATGAAGGTTCACACAATCAAAAACATGTATATAATTAAGATATGGCTTATTTCACATAGCATATGGAAATATGTATTATAAATTACCTTCAAAGCCTGTATCTTAGGTTCTGGCACTTGTCTGCTTTCTCTTATTTCCTGTTTATTCTACATGCCCAGAAGGAGAAAAGATTGTGTCAGGATCCAAAAGGGAAGTACTGAGATAATACCAGAAAGCCACATTGTTGTTTTTTTTAAAAATGGAGCAGTGTATTTTCCACCAACATTTATTGCTCAGTAAAGATAAGTAAATAAAATTTAACAGATATTTATCTGTATGAAAAAAAATAGATATCACTGGTTAAAATGTATGCTTCAGAGAAATGTTTTGGAATGGACTTCACAGTCCCCAGATTTGAATATTACTGCAACTTGTGGGAAGATTTCAAACATGCAGCAGACATAAGGAATCCTAAGAATATTTCTGAGCTAGAAGCGTTTCTTGGTTCTGTTAGGAAATAATAGGTTTTTTTAAAAGGCACAAAAAACCCGAAGATAAACATAAACATTTCAAAGGAAGAATAAAAAGACACTTAACTGATTATAAGAAATGTTTAGAAGCTAATACTTCTCCCCAAAAAGATGTTATAAAGGGTGTTTAGACTTTTGCACCTACATTCTCTCTTTTCTAAACAACTGCACATAAATAGCAAGTTTGCATGTAGCTAAGCAGAAAAATATCATATTAACTATGTACCATATGGAAATTAGTCAGCATATGTTCCCTACATATTTATTGAAATGACCAATTTAACCTAATTATTTGCATACAAGTGTAAGGAATATGTGAAGAAAGGCGGCTAGGTTCCTGTGGCTGGCAATTCTAGGAATTGCAACACTACTAAAGTACACATTATTCATCCTGTTGTACCAAACCAATACTGGTGTGACTTTGAGCACACCAAAGTGGGATTTATAAACTATACTTTATCTGCAGAAGAAAGAACACAAAGAGATCACTCTTAAACCTTGTACATCCTCTCAGTACCCAGTGCTGGGTTTTATACAGTATCTCTTCCAATTTACAGCATATTTCATGTTACAGGGCCATAAGATGTTTTTTGTGTCCTAACACCAACATCTCAGCATTTCTACATATATATAATGCAATACAGGTAGTCCACAACATAAAACGGGTCACTTAGCAATGGTTCAAAGTTATGATGGACTCTGCCAAAGTTAATTGCAACCTTGTTTCAAAGTTATGGCAGCTGTAGTGCTTTCATGGTTGTTCAACCTTATGACTGACCACAGAGCTCATGCAGCATGCCCCCCCATCTACTCCCCATCCATCCCATCCAACTTGGCCCCCATAGTCACTGGGCCTGCTTTGCCATGCCAATAGGTCCCACACACTCCTCCCTGCCTCCATCACCAATTGCTCATTTATCTTTTCACACACACCTCTTTCTGGAAGCTCTGCAGATCTCATTGGGAATGAGAGCAAGCTGCCCCATCCCTTGATATCCCTAGACAGCATGACTGCGTCCTGGAACCAACTTTAACAACTTGCACATTTGTTTAATGATTGCATTAGGGAGAGCAGGGATGGGATCGTTAAATGAAGTGGTTCATTTAATGGCCATCACCTCCCGACCTTAATGGGCAGACTCCATTATTGTTGTAAATCAAAGATTACCTATATTCAACAAAACTATTCCTAACCTGTACATTAGGCTAACTACAACATTTCTATATATTCCATAACTTCTTCCATTGAGTGTCCATTTCTGGAATCCATTTTTAGCTCTAATATATGCAAACATTTCCTATTTGTGCCTTATGCTTTGTCTCATAGTACATTTGGGGTTACATTTTCACAAGCTAAGCACTATGCCTTATTCTAAAATTTAAGTTTTGTTTTGGATTTGGACCCCGTCTACCAGTCCTATGATAATTTACACGGCCAATTGTATGGATGTGGAATGTAACAAAAAATTATACACACTTTGGGGTCATGTCTTAATATGTGAGTGAAGAATGAATAGACATTTATAGCAAGTGGTTGTAAGCAACCAATTGCCATCGGCAGACTAAACAGCACTTGTACAGTACAGATACTGTACAAATCCTACAGCTGTACAGCAGAATAACTCTGCCCTGTTTGTTAATTAAACAAATTATAGTTGCAACAATGCAGTCCAAAGACATCTGGTTAGCATTGGGAAGCAGGTGATTCCATTGGGAGATATGCTTAGTTAATAACAGAAAACTAAAACAATATTAAGCCTAGTGTTTATCTATACTAATTATCCAGTACATAATAGATTAAGTATCCAGTTTCCCAGAATGATTTTATGGTGACATAATTTCCTGGAAGGGTAAATGAACAATTTACAAACATAAGGAATAAATGTAGAAAAAAAGATAACACACATGCAATATTAAATGTATTACTAATCATACAATAGACACATAAAAATTGGTAATAGGACTCAAATGCCAAAAGACAAATCAAAATATAAACAATGTATGTGATTGTTGTCAAATAAGTTTCCAGGAGATTCCTGAATGTAGACACTTAAATTGATAGTGAAATATTAATTGCAGCCTAGTAGCTTTCTCCTATACCAGGGTCTCCTACCAACTTTGCCTCTCCTAGGGGCAAGAGAGAAGAAAATGAGAAAAATTGAGCCAGATACCCAAGAATTAATATAACATCTATGTTAATTCCTAAAGAAGACAGTCTGAATTTCCTTTCATTATAACGGAAGAAGTGGGAATATACTTTCATCTTTGCATCATCTCTTCTGGTATGATAATTTATTAGTTTCTCTTCACCCTCTTTTAGCATAGTCAGAAGCAGGATAAAACCATATTCTCTTACCGCAATAGACCTTTCTGGAGAAAGATGGTATGGCATTCCATAGACATTTCTTATTTCTGTGAAATAAAAACAAATTTATTATTAAACAGATTATTATTTTCTTCATACAGATGCTTCATTTTCTATTCCAAGACAATACAAATACAAAACAATACAAATGCAAACAATGAAGGAGAAAACAATATCATAGTGATATAAAATAAAATAAAAATACTGATATAGAACCAGGTTGGTCTAGTGCTTAAGGCACTGGGCTAGAAAACAGGAGACCATGAATTCAAATCCCACCTTAGTCATGAAAGTCAGCTGGATGACTTTGGGTCAGTCACACTCTCTGAGCCCAACCCAACTCACAGGGTTGTTGTTGTGGGGAAAATAGGAGGAGGAAGGTATGTTGGATATGTTCACCACCTTGAGTTATTTGTAAAAATTGTAAAGGCATGGTATAAATTAAATTATATTAAATTGAAGTCATATATCCTTCCATATAATTTTGGAAATCTCTATCCAAAAAGATATTCAAGAGGGCCCAACTATTAGCTTTGTTCTTAATTTAGAAAAGTTCTTTTCCAAAATATAATCATATTCTCATGGAAGGAAGTATAAAATGTTTACTCAATCTATTGAATTCATTACAAGATGTAGCTATTCCTGCCAACATTGAAAGGCACTTCAATAAACTCAGGGCACATGCCTTTCAGTTTGCTTGATAATTTTTGGGCTTTCCATAGGCATCTCATTGGCCACTTCTATTAACTGAATACTAAGCTCCACCATAGTTTTCCTTTTGGAAATCACATTATCCAGAAAAAAGCATTCAAACCTCTGATTGAAGTTTAGAGAAAAAGCTAAGCCACAATAATTTGTTAAATAACTATCCTAAAGGTACTAAAACTCAGTCCTTTCAAGGAGAACAGAATAGATCACATTCTGAGCTATTTCTGACATAAAATCCTCAGGAAAAACAAACCTTTGGAAGCATTGAGGCGTTCTATTTTGCAAGTTAAGTAAGAAGGAGAGCAACATCTGTTCCACAAACTCTCTCTGGACGGACAGCAGCTCTGTTGACAGTGGTAACTGCAATGGCAGCAACAACTTCTTCCCAACTTTTTCTCTTTCCACCTGAAGCGGGAGAAAAGGACTCACCTCAATTCAACCTCAGGAATCTGACTCAACTAATATATCACATTTAAAATTCAAGGTACTGATTAAGAATGTAAGTTTAAGTCTTACTCTCACAAACTAAAAACATACATATTCACTAGTTAAAGACATTTGCAACCTGAATGAAGTAAAATGGCTCAATGGAGAGGACAAAATGCAGTGAAGATGCAGCAGTGAAGTAAAAGAAAAAAAGGAAGCCTGAGGGCAGAGCTGGTGTGTGGAAATGTCTGTATATCAATCTGATGCCCATTAAAACATTCTTTAAGAGCTGAGTATATCCACCTATTATTTCCTTTTTGTTATGAGAATTCCTGTTTTTTCATGGTCCTTTTCTTAATTTGTCCTATCCACATGACCCTACTTTTTCTTACTTGCCTGATTCCTTAAAAAAATACACATGATTAGCTATCCAAAGTACCTATCCAGCTTCTGAGATTTTGAATTGTGTTTCTTTTTTGGAGGAGAACTTGAACTACACTTTCGTTTGTGCATTGACTTCACACCATGTTCTTGCATGAGACAGGTTTTTGGGCTACGGTCCCCTTTCTGAGAAGAATGTTCTTGTCTGTAAGGAGATTTTGATGTATGCTTTTCTCTTTGAGGAGAGACTTCTTGTTTGTCGGAAGATCCTGAACTACGTCCTCGCCTACAGGATAATTTTGAACTTCTCTCCTGTCTTTCAGTGGACAGGTCTCGCTTGCCAGAAGATGTTGAGCTACACTCTTGCCTGACGTAGGATCTTGGACTTCGAAGACGTAAGTCTCTTGAGGTCTGATTTGTACTAGAATGCTTGGAATTGATGATGTGATGAATCTTTGGAGAACTAGACTTGGATTTTACCAGTCTTTTGATATTATGTTTTCCATTAGAAGAAATAGAAGTAGACACCTGAAAAGAAAATGAAACCATCCAATAAAAAATCAAGAGAAATCCATCTTTTTCTATTTCAAATTCAGAACCACTCATAAAAATTCAGTGTCATTAATACTAAACTCTAGGCTAAAATGTTAATCTCTTAGCTTCCTGGCCTATGAATGTTACGGTATCTAGTTCCACTATATAATTGTGACACGTTGTTCCCCCCCCCCCCAATATCTCAAGTTTAACTTTATCCACAGAGCACAATAATTCTCTCTTTTTCTATTCTGAAACATACTGAGATCATCCTCTATTTTTTCCAAATAACAGACTATGTGAACTATAGGACTTGTATATATATCTAGAGGGGACCAAGTTGGAGATGCTTTAAAGTGTCAATGTAGGTCTTTGTTTTTCTTGAAAGCAGCTTTTTCTCCTCCTCTCTATAACCCTCATTTATTCTTCACTCATATCCTAGTCCCCGTCCCCCCCTTTACCAACAATTATTTTCATTATGATCAGAATCAACTTACTGAGTCTTTGTAACATTCAGAGATTTTGAGATACTGGTCAGCTTGGTTCACATTCCAGGGTGGCTCCTGATAATCTTCAGGTGCCCATGCTCTCTGGTTTTCAGCCTGTTGTTGTGGAGAAAATAGGAAGAAGTTGTGTTGGATATGTTCACTGCCTTCAGTTATTTGTATTTGACAGGGAATGAATGAATGATTGAACGAATGAATGAATGAATGAAAAGAAGCATTTCCCAAGTATACAATAGAGATAAATTAAATAAAACATGGATTAGGACAACAAATGGAAGTGGAGGACACACAGAATAATCTTTTACAGCTTGCTGCCTTCCATGTATGTTTAAACTTCAACTAATTCCCAGGGAATTAGCTTTCTTGAGGACTTTCTGACATAAAAGGAACTGAACAACAAATGTTTGTGTAGTCACAAATAAATTCAAAATTCAGAATTGGACCTACCTATATTTTTAAGGAAAATATATGGAAATATTCCCATTCTTACCAATCCAATAACTTTTCTTCTCACTAACACAGGTACACAGCGAATATCATTGAGGGTACTTGGAAGGCTGGAAGAATCAAGAGCTGGAGCAACAACATAAGCTTGAGAGTCATCTCTTTCATTCTGCTGCTTGGCTGAAGTTTCAGTCTACAACAATTTAAAACAAAAGGGAGATTAGAACATTTTGGGAAGCAGATTTTCAGACATAAGAGGAATTGAACAACCAAAATTCCTGTAGTCACAAATAAATTCTAGATTACAAATTGAACGTACTTATATTTCCAAGGAAAATTTATGCAGAGGGCTTTCCCGCTCTTACCAGTCCAGTATCTTTTCCTTTCACTAGCACAGGCTCACAGGGAATATCAATGAGGGTACTTGGAAAACTGGAAGAATCAAGAACTGGAGCAACAACATAAGCTTGAGAGTCATCTCTTTCATTCTGCTGCTTGGCTGAAGTTTCAGTCTACGTCAATTTAAAACAAAAGTGGAATTAGAATATTTTGGGAAGCAGAACGAATGGATCTGTTACTACGCAGACCTGGATCATCAGTTTGCTCATTTTGAGGATCATTGTTCATCCCCTTTAAGAATTTACTTCTTTGTATGTCCTATCAATTCCTGAATGCTTTCAATCTCAATTACATACATTTCTTCTCTTGAGTGAAGCATCTGGTTCGAGTGCATTCTGCAGAGGCCAACTGAAATGTGAAGCTGTGTTACAGGTATGACTTATAATCAGCTGGTCTACAAACTAATTGTTTCAGTCTTCTCTGATCAAATAACTTCTGCAAATGCCTTATAGTGTTCGTCAAAACAGTATGCTACTTTCATGATGAAAAATATGGATCAGGTGGGAATGGGCAACAGGCTTAAATAGTAGAAATACTACTTAATTTATGCAGGTATATTAATAAATCAGTTGTACATAGCATCTAATAAATCATTTTTCTATATTAGTTTTACAAGACAAATCATAAGCCTCTTGTCTAAGGAAGACTTGGATGACTTATTCTAACCAGGGACATACTTTTCAATAAAATCAGAGTCCAGGATGCAATTTCCATCAATCTTTTGAGAAGCAGTGATGAAATACTTTAAAACAGTGTTTCTATATATGGCAAGTTGAAAGATAGGTGGACTTCAACTCTTGGAATTCCCGTCAGCAAAGCAAGGGAATTGGAAGTCCACCCATCTTCAAATGGCCAAGGTTGAGAAACAGTTTTAAAATACAAAATATTTTACTGGTATACTACACAAATTAAAATATATTTTATAACTGGTAAGATAATAACTTAATAATAAGCCAAAGGTGATCTTCTGGGTGTTGTCTAACCCACATAAATCCTATTCAATGTGACCAAAGACAGGGAACTATCTGCATTAAGATTATGAGTATAATTGAGATAAGAGTGGTAGCAAGAGCTTTAATATTTTAAGTGAATCTTAATATATCCTATTACTAAATTTTCTGTCTCCAAGTTAGAAGACATTAAGATAAAATTTCAACTACTTGAGTAAATGAATGCTGTTCTTGCTGGGTTGCCTTCATCAATATGAAGGCTTTTATTTATGCTGCATTTTACATGCCATAATTCACAGCCAGTGATCCTAAGCTCTCTAATCAAACACATCTGGAGAGCATAGGGTTGTGGAAGAGCTATAGGTAGCCCTCAACCTACAACCATTTCTTTAGTGACCATATGAATTTACAGCAGAACTGAAAAAAAGTGACTTAGGATTGCTTTTCACACTTATGACCGTTGCATCATCCCTATAGTCATGTGGTCAAAATTCAAACACTTTGCAACTGGCATGTATTTATGACAGTTACACTGTCCTGTGTCAGGTGATCGCCATTTGTAACCTTCCCACTGGCTTTCAACAAGCAAAGTTAATGGGGTAAGCCAGATCTGCTTAACAACTGCAGTTATTCATTTAACAATTGTGGAAAAAAAGATTGTGAAGTGGGGCACAGATATCAGATATCTTCCTTAGCAATGAAAATTTTGGGCTCAATTGTAGTTGTAAATTGAGAACTATCCGCAGTCTCAAAGCAAAGATATTTGACATGTTTAATTTGCCAACTAGACAGATATCGAAAGGTGAATGAGAAGTCAAGAATATTTTATATCAACTCATCGAAATCTGTGCAAAGATTCTTCTCTGAGTTTGAGAACATAAACTGGCTCAAAAACAGTAAATGTGAGAGGGACATTGGAGTCTTGGTGATCGTTCACTTAAACATGAGTCAGCAATGTGCAGCAGCAGCCAAAAAAAGCTAATACAATCCTTGGTTGTATAAACAGAGGCATAGAATCAAAATCACATGAAGTATTAGTACCACTTTATAAAGCCTTGGTAAGACCACATCTGGAATACTGCATCCAGTTTTGGTCACATTATAAAAAAGATGTTGAGGCTTTGGAAAAAGTGCAAAGAAGAGTAACTACGATGATTAAAGGCCTGGAGGCTAAAACATATGAAGAATGGTTGAAGGATTTGGGCTTAGCTAATCTAGAAAAAAGGACTAGGGGGGACATGATAACAGTATTCCAGTATTTGAGAGGCTGCCACAAAGAAGAGGGGGTCAACCTATTTTCCAAAGCATCAGAGGGTAGGACAAGAAACAATGGATGGATCAGCTCCATTCTGATTCAACAAATACAGTATTCATTGGTATAGTTCAAGGTAAAAGTAATGCAGAAACACTATAGCAGCAGAATGTAATTTCTTATTCATTTTTAAAATTAACATTTATGCAGCAAGAAGAAAACAATAATTTAATACCAGCTCAATTTCTTCTCTTCTCTCAGACTGATCATCATTAGTGTTCTCTGACAGGAATGGTATTTCTACAGCTGTGGTTGAAAAAACATGGCTGGAATCTTGGGCAGACTGGTTGGCTTGCTGCTGCAGGGAAAAGGAAAGACTGAAGTTTGAGCTTCATGATAAGTTATTTAAATGATATTTTTTATCATTTAAATAACTGATTCATTAATAAATGCAAGTAATAGATATTTACTACTACCCCTACAAAAAAATAGCTCAAATATCCACAGAACCTTTACAAAGCTTCAATCGCTTTTGCTTTAAAACAGACCTGGCAAATGTGTTTTTCAATATGATTAGAGCAATTTGTTGTTTAAACTTGTCCCGTAAAGTTAGCTCTTAGTTAGAAACCTGTATTAAGACTGCCCGCCTACCCCCGCTCATTCTCTTTGGGATTATTTCAAATCATGGCATCCTGTACTCTTACAAGGGAACAAACAAAATAACCAGCCTCACAAACACAGACCAGTGAAAAACAAAAAGTGCAAACTTATGGAAGTACTCCCAGATTTTTTAGCAAATAAGTAACTGAATGTAAACATCTCTGACAACAAAGAAAAGTTATTTTACTTATTTAGACTAACATGTCATGAAAAAACAATTCCTTAGCAAAATAAAGGAAGCATTCATACCAATACAGAATCTTTCTCCTCAATGTTTTGAAGGATTTCTGCGCTACAAGATGTTTTATCTTCTGTGGATACTCCAGTAGACAAAATAGAGACAGTCTGACTGAGAAGATCTTCAGTGGCCTCACAATCTTTCAGTTTATCCTGAAGTAGTTGTTTTTTTAAAGGAAAAAAAAAGAACCAGTTTAATGCTAACTTAGTTTAATATAGAAGACTTGAAGAAAAACAATTTCTATACCACAGGGTACATTTACAATCTGGAAATTCTTTTTTTCTTTTTATCCTTTAATGCAGACTTGGAGGCCCTCCTGGATGTGGAACTCTTGCTTGAACAGTAACTAGAAGTTGTGGTTAAGGGAAACCTTTCCTCAGCTTTAGGTGGTATTCTAATTATGACCCCACTTGGATCAGAATGCTCTAGTCTACCTTACGCTAAAGTGTTGGTTGTTTCTTTAATGCCCTAAATGTCACAGCACCAGGATATAATGCTTTGCCAGAATACAAGCAGCCTGTTTATTATCCATCATCGGAAGCAAATGTATTGAAAGAGGTCTCCCTTAATGAGATTCGTAGGGTTTGGGTGAGTCAGCATGTCTTCCTTTGTGGCAGACCTCACCTTGCTGAATTCAAGGAGTCATTGATTTATGACCAGTTTTTTAGTGACCATTCAAAGTTATAACAACCCAGCCAGAAGGGACGATCCAGTTTCGAAGTTCTCGTGTCAACACCTCCTACATGACTGCATTTTGGCACTTGGCAACTGGCTTACATTTATGGCCATACGCAGCGACCCATAGTCATGTGACCACAATTAACAACTGTTTTGCTGAAAACTGGTATTTACTTCTGTTTTCTGGCAAAAATCAGCCCACAGTGAACAATGGGTTCACTAAATGAATGCCACAAAAAAGGTTGTAAAATTGAGTCTGGTCACATGGTGGCTTGCTTTACAATCATCACAACATACAATCATAATTGCCAAGCTCAATTACGGTCGTAACTTGAGAGCTACCTGTACTCTTCTCTCCAGAAATGTGTGCAGCAATTCTTTAAGCAAATGGGTGAGTGTCCTGGACTGTATTTTGACATTTCCTTTCTGTTTAGTTTTTGTTTTTAATATTGATTTGTACAACTTGCTTATTATTCAGAATTATTTATACATTTATATTTAGTTATCAGGATTGTAGGTTTGTATTTTACCTTTAAGAGTTTCCTCAGAAATGTTGCCTTTCTAGATTATTTCTAGGATAAGAGTGGGGGAGGGAAAGAGGGGAGAAGGGACAATTTGTGGGGTAGAGGTTGGCATACAAGAACAGTTAGCAAGTCTGCTCCTCCTTCCTAGTGTTGCCATTAGCATTAGAGTAAAGAGAGATTAGAGGAGCCAGTGGAATTCCCATCTGCCAGCATTTGCTTACCTCACAATCACTATGTTAGCTTCTGCCCCCCAAGGGATTAATGAGACAGGAGTAAGAAAGAAGATAGACTCATTATACATCCTCATTAGTTAAAAATCATAACTTAATAAAGAATATTTTCCTGAACAAGTTGTTCATAATCTAGAGAACATTATAATAGCATCTCCATAATAAAAGAAATATACAACTCGGTTATGCTCTCATAATATTAAAAAAACAGAGAGGAACTAATTTAACGTTTATTAGGGTTTCCTGATGCTATAACTCCAGCATAACCTGCCATACCGCACTTTTCCTAACTCTTTAAAACAATTGTCTAAACCCCTGTGAAGATACCAAAAAAGTTTTGAATGGGATTAAATGGTTAAGTAATCCTTCAAGAAATGTTACTGAAAAAAATATGATTCAAGCCAGCTACAGCAAAGAGGAGGATACATCGCGCCCTACCCAATCAGCATTTAATATGCTGGTAAATGCACCTGCTCTCTTTACTTGATAGATTAGGATTGCAAATCCCCATACCCAGAACTGTTAGTATATGCTTGGAGGTTTCTAAACAGAAAGGTATATGTATTATTGAAAGATTTCAGTTCTCCATGGCTTTAAATAGGTATATCCTGTAGGCTAAGCTTATAGAGCTAAGTTTCTATTACAAATATACAACAGAATGGAAAAACAAAATACTTTTGTCTCACCATTATCACCATTACTTGCTTACTTCTTTGGTAAATCAACTTTATTTTCAAATTAAAACATATCTAAATGGAATGTTCATTCTCAAGAAGAATTGATTTGAAGAGAGGAAGAAGATAGAGCAGGCAACAAAAGCTGTGAGAAGAGAGAAATTCTGTAGAGAGTTAAGAAGAGACGTCAAAACAAAAACGGAAGAAATAAACTCAAGAGTATTGCTTCAGCTTAAGAAGGAGGTGGAAGAACTGTTTAATTGGGATGCCTACGGGCTTTAGAAACAATGAAATAGGAGCATCTGGAAGGGTTCATGACGGAAGGGTTCAACAGGGCTCGCGTAACAGCAGCAGCCTTGGGGTGGGAAGGCATTGCTTGGAGGATGGCATAGAATGGGCAGCAAGGAACAATAGAGGCAAACTGTGTTTGAGGTTTCTGTACAAAGTAATGGATTATTTTGCTTGTCAACTAAGCACATTTGGAGTTTGAGATCAGTTTTAATTTCAGTACATTATTTCTTTGGTTTTTGCATTTCTAAAATGCCCAGAAAGACTTCGGACAGTATACAATAAAATACAAAACACTGTATGTAAAAGTTAAAAATTTAGAAGGAGGCAAGAGTGATTAAATACTATTAAAATCAATTAAATGGCAAAGGAAGGTCTAATTTCATGGCTGCATATTCCTTTGAACTTCTCACATGTCACTCCTTTTCAGGAGGCCAGGAGAGTGGGGGCCTGCTTCATCTCTAGGGAAAGAATATTCCACAGGGTGGGGACAATGGTAGAGAAAGTCTCTTCCTGCACCCTGCCATGGGACCTTTTCTAGGTAGCCTAGCCCTATGCCACGCAGTCACAACCAACAGTCTGAATTGGACTCGGAAGCAGACTGGCACCCAATGCAGAGCACAGGTGATACAATACCCTTCCTTGGGCTTATGGATACTTTTCAAGGGTAGCTGCATGTACGGTACATTGTAATAATCCAAACGAGATAACCAAGGCATGAATGACTGAGTGGAGTGCCTCCCTATCTAGGAATTATGCATGTATAAATCATACAGGAAAACTCTTTTCTCCAAGAAACTAAGACTGTTGAACATAGGAGGAGAGGAACTTTACTTCTCTATTAGGAAGTATCTCATGACATGCTCCAAAATACTGACATGCTCCAAAATAAGCAACCCTATTTGTACAGCAGCTGTTTGCCTGAAGACTCCAGAATAGTCTATGTACAAGACACTATACATCCAGTGCTGTCTAAACAATGAGAGTTTTTAAGTGGCAATGAAAACCAGAGTTTTGTGATGGAACCAAGGCTATGATGACAGCAGAAATTGGCAAGTCCAGAACTTGGAGAATTTGGAAGTTCATCAAGAGAAGATTGTGCCTTAGCCTCCGCTTATATAATCTATCTCACTATTAAACACAGATAATACAAACAATTCAAAAATATTGGCCAAGTATCTACGAGTAATTATAGGCAGAATTATACATCCGTATCAATCAGCATTTATAGGTAGTCCTCAACTTATGATCGTAATGGAGCCCAGAATGTCCATCATAAATAGTGGTCATGTGATTGCAGGATTGCTACAAACATGGGGCTAGCCTGATCCACCCATTCACTCTCAGGCCACTTAAAAGAGGTAACTACCTGTTGAACATGATAAAATAGGCTTTTGTGTCTTCTTCCTCTGACAACTTGGGAGTTTTTATGTCTTTGGGAGCACCTCCACTCTCCACATGGTCTGAAAACTTTAGAACTGAATGAACCCCTTCTGGAGAAAGTAAGTAAGGCACCTAAGTTCTTCTATTCTTGCCTCTCTTTCATTCCTTTCCCATGCCAGCCTATTTTTCCTTCTTCCTTTCTTCAAAACAGCTCCTCTTCCTCTTTTTTTGTTTTGTTTTGTTTGTGAAACTCAGCTTTCCTTTTTACTGCTGCCTTAGGAGTTTCACTTCCTGTTAGGCTATTTCAATCTGAAAAATGTTCACAAAGAGTGCTAGAATAGAAAACCCTGACTGGGAAATACTAAAGTGTTTAATACTCAACATTTCTATGATTACTGAACATATACATTGAAATGACTACGATATTTCAGTAGAACCTAAAATTCTTCTAGCTCATTATTTTCAGTATGTTATATCTATTATTACTTTTTTTAAGAAAAAAAACCCAATTACTTTCTTAAACCCTACTGATTCATCATCATCATTTAGTAGCCTATTCTAAACTCAAATAAAGCAATTGCTACATTTTTATTTTATTGTTATTCTAAATAAGGATATTATTAGCAAACATTGACCCATAATATCCAACATCAACTTGTGTTTTTAAATTTAAATTTAAATTTAAATTTTAAATTTAGCGAGCCTCATAAATTGAGAAAATCTTCTTGATTATGTATTCCTTTTCTTCACTTAATGAAAATACATTTTTCAAACTTTGGAAGATGCAAGTATTATCCTTAATACAAATTAAATGTCAGCATTCCAATGAACC
>JANHFL010003734.1:36412-46620 GCA_032468155.1 Oxyrhabdium leporinum | reverse complement strand
CCTCCGCCCCCCCCACCCGCGTGTGAATTATTGTCCCTTCGGGTCCTTTTTGGTGCCGTCCCGTTAGCCCCGTCCCTCCACCGCCCCGGCCTCTGCTTTTCCCTTCCGCCAGCCCATCCACGTGGCCGCCTCTCCGCCCGGTCTCTTCCCCTCACCTCAGGCGACAGCGGTGCCTTTTCCCGCGGCGGTGGCGGCAGCCTATTTCCCCCTGCGCGGCAGCTGGCGGAGTCCCAGCGGGCGAGTCTTTCCTCTTCAACGCCTGGCGGGTTGGGCCCTGAATAAAACCGGCGAGAAAGAGCCCGGCGCCGCTGTCGGTGGTGCTGGTGCTGGTGCTGCCGCTGCCGCGCAGGTGAGCGGCCGCTGCCGCCGAGAACCTCCCAACGTCTCCGCCTGACGAAGCCCGGCGAGCGCCGCAGCGCCTCTATTTATAGGCCCGGCCCGGTTACTATGACGACGCACCAGCTCAAACCAGCCCCGATCGGCTGCGACCGGGCCGCCGCGTTCGCCAACTGCTATTATGACGTCGGGGCAGAGGTGGCGAATGCGTCGCGTAGCCGAAAGGAGATTCTCCGCTCGCCCCCCCCTTTACACACGCGCACGCTTTTCTTTTTTTTTTGCACCCACGAGACAGGGCGAGGAAGGGGGAAGAGAGCGCGCTTCCGGCCCAGATTAAAATTTCCACACGTGCGGCGTTACTGACAGGAGGTGACCTACCACAGAAAACTTACAAACCCCGAGAAAGGCAGGTAGAGCTTCTGGGTGTTTGGTTTTGGTTTTTTTTTTAATTGACACAATAGTATCCCTCTTTTCTTCAGCTAATTATTATTTATTCCGATTTAGACTCTGGGCCGCTTCCAATGAAAGCATAAACCACGCCAACACCCCCCCCCCCTCAAACAGCCATACAAAAAAAAAAAGGCAACGCGCTAAAATGCCGGCCGGCTTGACATATTTGGTCAAACCTACTTTTGTTCAGCCTAAATTGCGCAACAAGTCCTCGCGGACGGAGAGAAGTGACAGGCGTTTAAATGAATCCTGATAAATGCCCGGACGACGTTTCACACCTTCAGATATAAAAGCTTATAGGCGGCTATCTTTGGAGAGAAAATAGAGAAAACAGGATTTAAATGCATCCCCGGTTTTTTTTTTCTTTTCCCCCAGTTCCTATTTCTCTGCCTTTGCCTCCACGTGGATGTCTGTGTCATTCGCGGTCTGAGCCAAAAAATCCTCAAGGCTGGATCTCTTGGCACCAATTTCCTCTTTCTCCTCCCTTGAATCTTTCAGCCACTCCTTTCTCAAGTCAGCGATTGCCTATTTAATTTCAAAATTTAAAAAGGCAGAGGAGGGAGTAAGCATGCAAATTAACACTCAAACGTCCCAAGTTCAAACAAGCAGAGCGGTTCCGAGTTTAAAATCGGGGGGGGGGGGGGTGTCACAGCCTAGAGCAGATGCCTAAATTTATGGACCTTCAGCCATCTTGAACCCTGTACTGGTCTGGGACCAAATGAAGGTTTGATTGATGCTTGTTGAATCCTCTTTTGACAGGTACTATGCCTGCCTGGATTAAAGTAATTATCATTACTTTGCACTAAGCATTCTTAAAGAGAAAGACTCTGAAGCACCTACGAAGTCACTTTTAAGTACACAGTCCCCTTGTATTGTTGAATGGATATCTTATTATTTACTTACCAGGATTTGTACGATGTCTAATACATTACATTTCAGTATGTAATACAGGAACAGCAATCATAATTTTGACAGGGAAAAAATATTTTATGGACAACTAAACTTTGATCACACCTTTCAAATGTGGAATGTTGCCCACTGGAAACAAGCACTGGAAACAGTTGTCTAATCTGATTTTAATGACCGTAAAATATTAACAAAAAGGACCAGAATCTGGTTTTGACATTGTATTGCCTGCAATGACTTTCTTTAGGCCGATCAGCTTCCAGGAAATTATTGCGATAGAATTTCTTAAACTTCACCAAAGCAAATGGTTCATATTATTGTCAGCTATGAAAAAACTCCAGGCTGGAGGTAGATCCTCCTAATCTTTGCGGGGAAAGCCATCTGATGCACATCACCTGGCTTTCTAATTATAGAATCCAAAAATCACATGACTATGATTGTATCTATTTTCTTGTGTGCTAAGTTTTTCTGTTGATAAACTGGGATCAAATCAAATACTTGGCAGATTCAAACTATCAGCAGCCACATTTTTTCTAGTTCTAGGTTTTTGTGCTATGGCAGGCCACATGACAGTGGATCTGTGGCTTTCATAAATCTAGACAGAAGTTCTGATACGTATTTCTATATAAAATACTGAGGACAATATATTGTGTGATTTTATGCCATAGCGGGCTTTCTAATAGCATTATTGATACTGACAGATAATGTATACATAGGCATATTTATGGGATCCAGGACCATGATCTAGTATTTAGGAAATAACAGTTCCATGAAACTAAATTTCCATTGTTGTAGTGCCATCAATGAGCATCTAGTTGGCATCCATGTATAGAAGTCATGGGGATTCATGAGTATCAATGTCTACCACCTTTGATTTTGAAATACAATATGAAATACAATAAAGTTTAATGCTTATAATTTCAGTACGGTCTATCTATGGCAGGGCTGTCAAACTCACGGCTCGCAGGCAGGAGGCGTCATGCACTGGCCATGCCCACGCCCGGTTTAGCAAAGGAGAAAATAGTCCCAGTACGTCACGTGACGCTGCTGTGATGACGTGAGTTTGACAGCCCTGATCTATGGGAATAAGAGCCATCTTTAGAGCTTTGCTTTTGAAAGCCTTAAACTGAGAATTTATATCAGGGGTGCCACGGGCTGGATGCGTCATGTGCTGGCCATTCCCACCCCCATTTTAGTGAAGGGGAAAAAAGTCAAGATACGTCACATGACAACAACGTGATCTGACTCCCAAACTCTTGGCACATCAACTCAGATTTCTCTAGATTAAACTTTCTTTTCTCAAATTGCAGGTTTTGTACATCCTTTTTTGTCCCCACTAACTATAAAATTAATATAATTTTGGAAGCCTGCCTTACAAATACTTGCCAGTGCATGGTTAGGAGAAAAAAAGCAATTAAAACATCTACTTATAAGATTTCAATGGCACTGAATTTACATTTTTGCACTTACAACTTTCTTTAAAAAAACCATTTTTTTTCCTAATTTTGATTATCTTCTAACATTTTAGGGTAAAGTACGGGGGACCAGCTTAGAGACATTCAAGAACAGGCTATATATTATATATACGTATACATGTATCTAAGGATACAAATCATTAGAGAAAGGCTTCAACTGATGAGGAAAAAGCCTATTGAATAGTTCTATCTTCATTTACCCACTAAATATTGCCATCCATATTACAAAATATTTCTGCAATATAACAAATTTGATTTTTAAAAATGACAGGTAACATGGATGCCCATAGCTGCACTTACCTATATCTGGTTTTAAATCAATAGAGGCTTAGTGTGGGATGCTAAGACTTGCTTTTCAGAATTTAATCAAACTATCTTACAGCACAAGATTATAATAGCTCTTGAAGTAAACCATAACAGCTGATCTTTGATTATTTATAACTTACACATGAGCTTTTGCAGTCTTAACTAGCAGTTGAGAGAACTTAATCAAATCTCATTAAACTCCCTCCACATGTCTGCAGGGGAAAAAAGGTTAATTGTGTAAAGTTGCTGGAAGCTACTTTTCTATCTTTGTAATTCTTTGCCTGTTGCTTGTCAAAATTCATCATTTCAGATTTGAGGTATTAAAAAATACTGTTAAAAATACATTTCTTCTATTTATATCAAAGCAAAGTAAAATTAGTGCTATATGCAAATGAGCCAAAGAGGTTGTTTCTGTAACATTTACTATCAAGGTGTCTAGGGGGCTTCCTGCCGATATCGTTTCCTTTATAGCCTTGAAATAAGGTCCTTTTCTATGTCACATGGGGAACCTTTATCTTTATCCTCTTAAAGATGGCAGAAGACTATATCCCTTGTGGTTTCCCTCATTACTGAGAGAGCTATGATCTGTGAAAATTTGCTTCATTCTCTCTGGCCATCCTTTCCCCTACTTGAGTGCCTCAACCTCGTACTGCTGTTTGGCCTATAGGAAATGCTGCCCTGGTGGTGTATAGGAATTCAGGTTTTCCCTCCCCAAGAGAAATTCAAGTTCCACCCTCCTGCCCTCATCACCGATCACATGAGCCAATCAAACTCCATCCCAACTGAAGCCCTTCCTTCCACCACTCCTCTTCCAGGGGCAGGTTGACATATCCTTGACTCTCTGGGGAAGAATGCTGTTGTGTATAATTCCCCCAGCTCTGTGTGAATATCCCCCCTCCCATATTCCCAGGCACTAATTGTGGCAGCCTCAGAGCCCTTCTGAAAAATATGGCTCCCAAGGCTGACATTAAATAATGACTAATGCAATATTAATGAATATTGTTTAAATTCTAGACACAGTTTATGCTTAACTAAACTACACCTGCAGATCAGAAATCTTCTTCTAAAGAAAATGAAGAAGTATACCACAATAGTAGCTGCTAAAAATCAAATAGGTTTTTGGGAATCAGAAAGTTCTAATGTTTACTCTACTCCATATCTGCAAGAAGTTAGATAACTTTGTCAGAAACACTGAGGAAATAAAGCAAAATACAAATATTCATAGCACAAAATCAAAGCAACATGCAACCAGAGACATAATGACAGTGTTATCATGGGGAATCTCATCAAAAGAACATATAAAGGGGTTCATACCAATGCAATATCTTCATTCTGGGTGGAAGGAGGAATTTTTGTAACTCCAGATGGTGATTCTTCTTCTGCAACAGCTTCAGGAGATGCAACAGAGTCAGTCTGGCTAGGAGACTCTTCATCAGGCTGAGTATCTTTTGGTTTGACCTGAAGCATTTATTTGGAACGTAGAAAAGATTTTAAAAGCAAACCATCCCCCACCCCCCCGCAAGAACAAAATGCTGTCTTTTTACTAGGAAAAGAGAGTGAATCCCCTCTCAAATAAATTAAAACTGAAATCACCAGTGGATAAAACTTCAAGATGTATGACCAATTTTTCAGAAGTCTTCTATGGAAATTACATTATTGACCAGTCACTAATATGCTAAAAGTGCTCAAAAATGGGAGCTGATCAACTTTACATATACTTGAATATGAACTATGGTTTGAACTGAATCGCCTTCCCCTCTCCCTCCTCTCCCCTCCTCCTTCTCCTTCATCGTGTTATTTCTATGCTATGACTGTTCCTGGAAATCTCAGAAGCTTATAATATGCACAGAAGTGTATGCAGTAACTAAACCTCTAGTCACACAGACAGGAAGAATCAGGGTGCACCAGTTTTAAAAGACAGCACCAATTAGCTACTTGCTTTCAAGCCCAGTTCAACATACAAGAACTTACTTTTAAAGAACTGAACAATTTTGAAACTAAATGTCTTAAGGAATATCTCTCCCTATATTTTTATGCATCCAATTAAAATCTACTTTGCCCAGGGATTTAAAATGTGAAGTCTTAAATTGCCAAGGTTGAGAAACACTGTTTTAGGACAAGGTATAGAAGTTAGCATTTTATGATTTGAAAGCTCATCATCTTATTATACAAATATTCTAAATCTTTTCCTATTATTACCTTGGATGGAACATCTTTTTTCACTGAAGTCGCAGTATTTCCCTTGTCCTGTTTAAATTTCTTGGAATCTTCTGGCTGGTTTTTCACCTTCTCTAATATTTTCTTTGGCTGCAACAAAAGAGTCTCACATGATGGACACTTATTATATATAGACATATTGCCTTTATTGTTCTGGCACCTAATGACCAGACAGGTTATTTAGGATTCAAGACAATATACACAGACATAGAACAAAGTGCTTGAAAATTGATTAAAAAGAATGTATATCATATGTCCTTTCTGCTAACAGGAACTATAAAAAAGACTGCAGAAGATCCCTTCTCATACCAGCTGGAACACCGCAGCTCCCAGGTAGTTCTACAATGGAGTTCCCATCCCATCCTAGCTTCTCTTGGCTTAAATATGTTTTTGTAAGTGAGGGAGATTAATCTGATTTACACCTGGAAATGTCTGCCAAGAACATTCCATTTTTTTTCTTGGCATCTATCGACTCATCCTTCCTTTTTGAGTCATACATTTGTTCATAACAATAAGGACAAGATAAACAACATAAGTCTAGGACATAAAGTATGTATGTATCAAGGTCAGTATAAGGTAAGGCTGCTAGTAGGTAGGCAAAAGAAATACAGAGCACAAAAGCAAATAATGGGTGATAAAGGATAATACAGAGTTTATATAAGGTATCAGAGAAAAGGTAGATCACACCACTATGCCTCCAAACCATTACTTTCTCGTAAACACTGCAACTATATAGGTAGTCTTGTAGTCCCAGTTGTAGACCACAATTGGGACTACAATTTCCATTACTAAACCAGGAGGTTAAGTGAAGCCCACCTGATTTTATGACCTTTTTTTTTTGCCACGGTTGTTAAATGAATCACTACAATTAAGTGAATTACATGGTCGTTAAATGAATCTGGGTTTTTCCTCATTGACTTTGCTTGTTGGACGCCAGCTGGGAAGGTCGCAAGTGGCAACCACATGACTCGTTAAGGATACAACTGTCATGAATCCTTGCCAGTTGCCAAGTGTTCAAATTTTGGTCACTTGCCCATGGGGATGCTGCAATGTCATAAGTACAAGGACCAATCGTAGGTCGCTTTTTTTCAGTATCATTGTAACTTCCAATAGTCACTAAATGAATGGTTATATGTCTTATGACCACAACTGAGCCCAAAATTTCCATTGTTAAGACAGTCGTTAAAATAATTTTGTCCTATTTTACAACCTTTCTTGCCACAGTTGTTAGGTGAATCACTGCAGTTGTTAAGTTGGTAACATGATTGTTAAATGAATCTAGCTTCTCCATTGACTTTGCTTGCAAGAAGGTTGCAGAAGGCGATCACATGACCCTGGGACACCGCAACCATCATAGATACATGCTAGTTGCCAAGTGTCTGGATTCTGATCATGTGACCACAGGGATACTGCAACAATTGTAAGAGTGAGAAAAAGATGAGAAAAGGTAGTAAACACAAAGACTGATCTAAGTCACTTTTTTCAGTGCCATTGTAACTTTGATCGGTCACTAAACGAATGGTTGTAAGTCAAGGACTACCTGTACTTTATTTTGCTTAGGTCTTTATGTCTAGTTTCACTAAGTGAAATAGTCATTTGGCTTTGCTTGTAATTTCCAAACATGAAGAAATATAATTATTTGGGGCACAGAAACAGGGAAGTAGTTAAGAAAGCAATAGTAACTGCTCTAAGCAATTATGTAATGGTCACAAGCTGCCATTATAATACTGTACATATCTTTAAACTGCATTTGTCTTCATTTGCATCTTTGTGAGTATTCCCCACTGAGACACCAGCATTGTATTTTTCTTCATATAAGAGCAAAAGAGTGCATGTGTTTTCCAACTGGCAGACAACGATGTCCACAACAAACTGCACTATATAAAAATGAGGTGCAAATACTGCAATTATATAATTGCATAATGAGACTTCAGCTATGTATATAAATCATGTCAAAAGTGTGGTATTATCTTTCAAATCTCAGTATTTCCTCCCCATACCTCCCCAGATATCCACGAACGTACATATGAGAAATTGTCTGAAATAATTGGTGTAAAAATACACTGTTCCTGAAGAATTATTATTTATTTCTTACCGCCACATTGATTAAATAGGGAGAACTTGATGGGTTTTGAAAATTACCTCTTCCTGCAGAAAGAGAAACAGTTAAATGAAAATAAGAAGTTTCCAATGAATTCCATGAGATAAGAGACAAGCATTTGGAAAAGCTTTGTTTTACAGTATTATTCATTTCAGAGTACCTGAAAGAATATTGGGGTCTCAATCATGCACATGTATATTGTTGTGCTGAAAGTTAAATATAGTAGAGGAGCGGAACCATCCAAAAAGCTAAAAGAAACAGATTTAAATTTTGCTGTTTGTTTTGACTACTATACTGGAACCAGGAAAAGGAAGGTCCCCCCCTTTAAAATGTAAATGCTGCTTTCCTGAACAGGAGATTGATGACAGGCTCTTTTAAAAAATTTAATGCTGGATTGAAAAGTCATGGAAGTAATAGTAATAATGGACAGTCCATTCGAGCATGTGCTGTAACACCTACTGGTTTTAAGGACAGAGAGGGAGGGAGGGAGACAGAGAGAGAGAGAGAGAGAGACAGACACACATACACATACACACACAAAAAAAAAAATATGCTAACTAAAATGTGATTGCTTTACCTGGGGTTCAGTATCATAGTTTATATTTCAAAGTTTCAGTCAGGCAAATGAATTTTTCTAGCTAAATTGATTTGGAATCAGTTCATGAGAAAATTACATTCTTTACAATGGGAGTTACAAACTTTTTAAATCAAGGGTTCTTGATCCAAAAATCCAAAATTCCAAATAAAACTATATATTTTGTTACATGATTACACTTATTCATAGGCTACTTTTCTTCTGTACCATTTGGAGGCTTCCTCCTCTTTCATTCTCTTTTGCTTGGAGTACATATCAGTCTTTTACTCTCACAAACCTTTTGAGGTCTTTTTAGATCTTGTACAAGAACGACCACGGTAAGGACGCCTACGGTAGGAACCTTGGGTGTAATGATCAAAACCGACGTTGTAGGGCCTGCAGAAGTACATACAAACATAGGCTTCATTCTACAGTACTTGCCTTCATTTCTGTTGAAAATACAGGTAGTCCTTGACTTATAACCACTTAGCAACAGTCTGAAGTTATGACAGATCCACTAAGAGCGACTTATAAACCACTTTCAAAGTTATGACCACTGCAGTTTTTCCACAGTTGTTCACTCATATGACTGACCTCAGGGAAACTGCAGCATCCCAACATCTATCTCACCCATCCATCCCATCGGATTCCTCCAGGCCTTGATCTGTTGCCAACAAATCACCCAGGGAAGACCAAAACTGGGCAGCAGATGCTACCAGCACACAATGCTACCAGCACACAGTTGTAGCTCAAAGGCCTTGGCATACCTCCGATCCAGCCACCCAAAAGTCTCCCTCTGTTCCTCAGGTTCCCCTCAGGCTTCAGGCTGCTCCCAACCTGGGCGCCTAGCCTCCAAGGGAGCCTAAAGCCAGGCAGCAGACTCTACTGAAACACACAGGGCAGTTGCAGCTCATAAACTGCAACGTACTTTCCAGCCAGCCAGCCAGCCAAATACTTGCAGGATTTGGCCTGCTGCTCAGCTAACTCCAGGGCCCAGCAGCAACTTATCTTTCTGTTTTTTACAGAGGTGCCCAGCTGATGTGATGCAAGGCTCAGCTTTATCACAGATGCCGCCTTCCTCATGGTAACTTTGTGCTATTCTGCAAGCAGGCACTTTGGTTGTGAACCTGTAAGGGACTCCTTTTTTAGGGAGTCTCCTGTTTGTGGAGTTTGTGAAGCCTTTGAACTACAGGATCTTCTCGGTGTAGATGACTTGGCTCACAGTTCCTCTCATATTAATTATTAAAAATCTTTACAATCTCTCTTTTACCATTTTTGTACTTTGTGCCCAAACTTTTACTGCTATTCTCAATTTTGTATGCTACTAAGTGAAAACTAGAAGTTCAGAAATGTTTACTAAATGTCTTTTCCTGGGAGACTCACTAAATGATGCCTTCTACTTGACACATAATGGTACTTATATCAGATTGATGGTATTCTTTCTGTATGGTAGAAATTATGTTTCTTGAACTATGATACCACGTTCCTCAGTTTCTGTCTGGGTGTTTGAGCAGCATGGTATATGCAGTACAACTGAGCAGCGTGGTATGCAGTGAGCCATATGCAGATCTGTACATTGTGGAAACAAAACAACCACTTCATAAACACATGGCACAACATAGGAGAACAAACACATCAGGACTAAATTCAGCAGTCCATCTGCATTTAAAAGACACGGGTGACTCTTTTGAAGACAACAAAGTCCATATTTTGGACAGAGAGGATCACTGGTTTGAAAGAGGGGTTGTCAAAACTGAAGAGCCCTCTCTTAACAGAGGGGGGGGGGATACAACATCATCTATCTCCAATCTACAACACAGTCCTTTCAACAGTTCCAAGAAGG
>JANHFL010003734.1:10499-26792 GCA_032468155.1 Oxyrhabdium leporinum | reverse complement strand
ACAGCAACCAATCAGGATACTCTTCCTGTGCCCCAGGAAGTTCAAAGCCAGAGAGGGTATAAAACCCAGGGACTCTCGGCATTTCTTCCTTTTTTTCTTCACCCAAGAGCTACAAGGCATGTGATCCTATTCATCAAAACCATGTGGTCCTGCTGTCCACCATTAAACCTTATTTCCAAGTAGTTACCATGTTTCCAGTGCCTTTTTCCCCAATTGGAACAGAACCCAGAAGGATATTTCTTCCAACATTTATAAAAACTTTTATTTTTTTTCTATGTTTGATGTGTTTCTGGTCATAGCAATCCAATTAAATCTAGATTCAGGAGACCCTGCAACTGAAGGGGTTTTTTTTAATTAGTTTGTCACAAACTCAGCTGCAAATTCTGCCTCTGAATCAAGATTTAAATGAGCTAGCATGCTTCCTGTCGTTTTGCAGTCCCTTGTAGAAAAAGGAAACATCTGGTACTCCACTGAACTTTAGTTAACACTACTATCCTCTGTACACCTAAAAAAGGCATAACAAAATAAAATGATTCAGAAGCCCTAATATCCATTCACAGAAACAACCCTCAGACTATTATAACGGCATAGCACAAATAAAGCCCTCCAAGGGGAAATATGTCTTCTCATGTGTATCCTTTCAAAAATAGCATATTTCTTTCTTTTAGTCAGTGATTTCCTTGATGATAGCACTAGTTATAGATCTTATCAATGGAATAAATCTAAACAGTACTGGACACGCCTCATAAACTGCTATTATTTGAAAGACACTAGCAGGTTAAAAATCTATTTCTTCAGCAAACCTGTCAAGAGGTTGGAGTTACCATGCTGAAGTGACAGCAGCAGTTACATAAAGTAGATTTTTGGAAACAAGTTGGTACACTGGTTCTGAATAGCATCTGTAAGAGGTTTTTTCTTCCCCCACTTTTCTGGAAATACTGTGGGTAAGATCAGTGGAAAGGGGACTTCATTTTCAAATTTTCTCTGCTCATCCTTTGTTTCCTCACATATGCAAAGCTGCTTCCCATACTAGTGTAGGAAGAAAAAAAAGTCTCCATTTGTTCCTTCCAGCTGGGACAATGTGATCAGCACCAATGTGATGAACGAAATAAGAAGCGAGCTGCAGGAAAGGTTTTTTTTTACTTTGGAAAGGTGAGTAAGATGATTGTTATACCCTTTGGGGCTTTTGTGACTGAGATGCCTGATAGGGTATTTGATTAGTTTCACAATGTGTCTTTTGGTATTATGATTGCCCATCTGGTTTTCTGGGTTGTGGAAGGAGTCCAGTCCAGCCTTGGGGAGGGGAGAAGAATGTAAATTTATATTTTTGTGTTTTACTAGCTTAATCTTGTCAATTCGGCCAGCCGGCCTTGGTCTGAAGAGCTGAGCAGCTGATTGGTACTTCTTGTGTGGAGTTTTTCCCCCCATTTAATAAATACAATTTATCCATTTGTGGAATGCTCTTATCAGGTTGCCTGAGGCTATTCCCTTGGCTGAGAGGCAGAGTTCTTCTCCCCCACTTTCTCCTAGCCTTCAAATGGCTAGGAGAAAGCCAGAAAAATGCTTTTCTTTTCCTGGAGTCATGAAAGAGTGTGTGTGTCATTATTTTTTCTACGCTAGTTACCAGGTTTTGTTTTGTGCTTCTGACCTCCAGAAATTCAATAGCTAATACTCTAGCAGCAGCAGCCTCATCCTCCAACTCCTGTCTCTAGAAAATGCACTTTCCAAATACAGCCCATCCCAGGAAATAAATTGTAATAGTTGCAATTGTAATCCTTTTGAAAAAGTAATGGGAAGATTTATTACTGTTCTTTTTGCTCACTAACACAGCAGCTGTTACAAATTCTTCTGGCCGGGAGATTTAAATTAAGTCCCATACAGTATTTAACAGTAACCTGAATTCTTTTCAGAGATTATAGCCTCATAAAAGAAAATTATAGTATCAATGCATAGGTAACTGTTATCAAACCCAACTGATTCAGGAGTAGTTACCGCTGGCATATTATACATAATCCTACAAATACACTGGTTACTCAGTTCCCAAGTGAGAATTGTAGCAACAGCTGACGGACAAGCATTCCCACTCTGAAGCATTTATTTAATGTATTTGTATGGCCACTCATCTTACAACAGCTTTGAGCAGCTCACAAGTAGTACTATCAAATGTAAGCATAACAGTAAAACTACAAAACAAAAACCCTTAATCATCTTCTTAGGATGCCCTGCGGCAAACTCCAATTACCCTCATTCTATTCTTTTTGTTCTATTATATTCTGTCTCAGAGCATTGGTTAAAAAGCCAGATCTTGATGGCCTTCCAAAGACGAGAAGATACGTGTTTTTTTGTGTGTTGTCAAATCAAGGGGCGAGGGTGTTCCACGAGGTATTGCAGGGGCAGCCACTTGGCAATTTTAAGCTGTGTGGGTTTCAACCCCTAGAATTTCTCAGCCAACACGCAGGTGAAGTCCATCCATCTTAAAGTTGCTAAGGCTGAAAACGACGGAGAATCGTTTCCTCTGCGCATCTCATGCTTTGCTTTTCTCGTACCTCCCCAGCAGAGGAAACAAAGCAGCGCGACCACCCTCCTCCTTCAAGGACTCCGAAAACCGGAAGTGACGTAGAGGCCGCGGCGCCGGCAGTGACGTATTTTGAGGGTGTTTTCTTTTGGTTGCCGGCGGGGGCGATATTTCCTCCGCTTCAAAGAACTCGTGCAAGTCTCTTTGCCAAGGTGTCCGGAGGCTTAGATATGGTGACGGGCGGTCAAATAGGGCCTGCTGGCGGGACTTCCGGCGCGGTTACCCCTGAAGGTCTGCGCGGTTGGATTCGAGGAGCTTATCGCTTTGCCACAGACCGCAATGACTTCCGCAGGTGAGAGAGGTTCGGGTCTCCACCAGAAACCTTATTGGAAAAAAGAGGAAGCGCCTTGCTTCTCGTGCCTTTATAAACTCGTTTTTCCCTACCTGGTTTTAACACAGACCGCGGCTGGGAACTGCGGAAGGTTAAAAGCCCAACAATCTGGAAGGTACCAGAGGTTGAAAATAAGTGTGGCTGTGTGTGTGTCTCGATGTATCGACGTTCGTTAATCTTGAAGATGTAATTGGGAAACACGTGAAGAATGAGACTTTAAGGGATTACTATTTGCTCAGGAACACAAGTGTTATTGTTTATGCCCTTCTTGGAAAGTTTCCATAAGTATCTGGTCACTGTGGAACTACCACTAGATCTGACAGGCCTTGAGGCAATTAAGTCTTGTGTTAAGAGATACAGAAGAACATCAAAACAGCAGACATCATGCTTCACCTTCCTATGCATTTTCTTTATAGCAGTATTAAAAGACTTAGGGTTAGAAAAAGTCCCCCCAAAGCATTGGAGAACATATAGATCATTTCCACAACTGAAAAAAATGTTATTTGATAGTGTTGTTACCCAAGAAATACTCTTTTCAGTGTTTCTAGATAGAAATTTCTGCATTAGCATTCTGTATAATCAATAATATATTGTTATTATCCCTCACTTGCATTTGTTACAGAAACCTCATAGTTAATCTGGGACTCTTTGCAGTAGGTGTCTGGGTAGCCAGAAACTTAACAGACATTGATTTGATGGCACCACAACCTGTTGCATAACAGGTGAGTGTACACCATAGTGTGTAATTTAATATGTTTCTTCTCACTAAGCAAATTATTCATTTATGACAAGCCCAATTATTAAACTGATTACACTTGTTTTACACAAGCAACTCAGCCTGATCCAGTGGTAATGATATCAGACTAGAAACCAGGAGACTGAGTTCTAATTCTACCTTAGGCATGAAAGCCAGCTGGGTGACTTTGGACCAGTCCAACTCAACTCACAGGACATTTATAGGAAAACAAGGAATTTTAGATATGCTTTCTGTCTTAGGTTATTTAAAAATAAAAGGGTTAAAAAATTCTTTTAAAAACCTTGTTTTTTAGCAAACCACAATGATGCTAAAATGACAATATCTAGTGACACATATAAGTACCACAATTGTATATTTGGGTCCCAATATCTCATGCAAATATATAAGTTATGGCATGACATAAAGCATTTTATTTTCATTCCTCCCTTCCCTAATGTATAAAATGTGCTACATTCATGATCTTTGTATTGGTTACTTTAAATATCAGCCCTTTGTTATTTTTCTTAAAATTGAGATTAAGCAAAAATTGTCCACTTATTTTTAATTTTATTTTTAAAGAAACTATGCCTTTTCTAATATTGTAACATGTTAATTTGGGGGTAAATGGATTTTTTCTCCTATCCTTGAGATGGGAATAAAGTATACTATTTAAACCTACAGTTTTCACAGCCTACCTGTTATCAGGCCTCAGGAAAAGATAGGTAGTTTTGCTGTTCTCACAGAAAGTAACCTGGTTCTCTAAAAACAGCTGGGTGAAGAGTCCTGCCAATCCTGAACAGAGGCTCTGTCTTGCTACAGATAAAACAACTTAGGAAAATTACATAGCCCTAAGATGCAGATGGAAGGTGGGATTTCAAAGCAATATTCTGCCTCCCTAAAGTCAGAAATTCTCAATGAAACATGATTGCCTCAGCAACTAATTCAGCTCTTGGGGGTGGGAAGGCATTCAGTTTGAGCCTGGTAATTATTGGCATGCAGCTTTCCAAAAGAGCTTGCTCCAATCTTTTTTTACATTTGGTATTGATAGTAGGTAAGTCTGGTTTCTGGTGCATCCAACATCAAGGAGAAAATTGGAATTCAGTCCTTCCTTTTTGCTAGTTGCGCCAAACTATTCTTCTTACCCCTACCAAGGCTTTCCTTCCTTCCTATTCTCAAGACCCCGTGTTTATTATTCAATGCATGGAAGTTCCATTCTGGAATTCAAGGGCTCAAATGCAGCAAACTGACAACTGGCTATATCCTTGCAAAAACTGGTAAATAACAAGCGTCAAATGTAATTCTTTGCAGAAGTAGGAATGATATGAGGTCCCACAGAGTCATTTGATTTATGTGCCATAGGAATATCAACCACCTAGTAAATAGGAGGTTGGTCTTCCACAAAGTATTTTTAAGTGAATAATTTTGAAAACCCAAATTAGGCAGTACTGATGAAGTCCCTTTAGCAGCATAGTAAAATTAACTGCCAAGTGGTAATTACTCCTACAGCATGAAAATTAGAGCCTCCCCCATAACTTCCTGGAAGCGCCGCCTCTACATGCATAAAAGTTTGCATAGGAGGTTTTCTTCCCTTTTCCCAAGGAAAACTCTACTTTCAAGGCAGAGTACCATGGATCAGCTTCAGCCTGCTCCTCCAGTGGGCTGGCAATGAGATGGAGGCTCTGCTGTAAGGGTATCTCCTCAGCAGATGGTAAGTAGAATGTCTTGAATTGAGGCAAGGAGGCTGTTTACCTGACTTCTACTATAAAAATCCTTCTACCAAGTTCTGACATTTCTTATATCACAACGATTTTAAAATGAGGGTGGTGGTTGAATTTATTGTTCTTTTTTGAAAATGCAGAGGAAAAATACTACCAAAGTATAATTTATGTACAAATATAGCCATTAAACCTGTTTAGACTTTGTGGTACGATTTGTTCATATGCTGGAATATTGTAAACATACCTAAGCAGGCATTTTAGCAAAGGTTTCTAATTCTATTTGAACTTGTCTGCAAGAAATACATTAAAGAGTTTTTGTATAAAAGAGTATTTAGTGGTAGTTGAAAGACTATTAATTATTAAACTGATTGCTTATTCTTGTATCCCTAAGAACATATAGCAAATGTGATTTCTAAGTGGATTTGGATAAGTGGATTTGAAAATTTAATCTCTGAGATTTTAATTTTGTAGCCTTCCTGAAAATATGAAAATGTACAATCTTTCTTAAAATCTTCATTACTTATCACTAAGCAGTTGCAGCCATCCCTATGATTAGCTACATAATTTTAAAATCTTTTAGGATTTATTTTACATTCTCCCAGAATAAGAATTTGAAAATGAGAGTTGTGTCGTAAGTTATAGATTATGTATATTTGTGATAGGGCTATATATTGCTGCTTTTATTCAGTGGAACAGTGCCATCAACCCTCTAATTTTTTTTACCATTACATTTTTTACAGATTTTACAAAACTCAGCTTCCATCCTCTATATAAGAAAATAGCAAGAATTGGAGGAAACAGAGACAATATTTTACCTCTACATCATTCTTCACTGTGCTTAATTGATTCTTTGGCAGCATTAGGTTTAATACTAAAATAATAATAGATAACAGTATTCTATTGTTGTTTTTTGTTTTCCTAAAATGTTTTTTATGTATGTACATTATTTTGCAGAATTGAACTGTCAGATTCTGATCTGAAATGTGAAATAAAGACATGCCAGTGCACTGGACTTTTTTCTTTTTTAATAGGAAATTTCAGCTTACAAAACAAGGTAAAAAGAGTAGAGATTTACAAAATCATAAAAACATGATTCATATTTCACTTTTAAAGAAGTAACAAGCCCCAGTCCTGTGTTTAAATAGGACTATTAACAATTGAACGGAAAAAAATACATTTTAAAAAGGCCTAGGTGAGGGTTAATTATGGACATTTTTCAGCCGGTATAACAGTTGTGTGGTGCTTTGAGTTGGTTGTATGTTACACATGGAAAAAGAATTCTGTTGCATAGCATTTTGATTCCTTGAATTGCTCTATGTGCCTTTCAAGTTAACTGGAAACTATTTATGAAAGATGTATTTTTTTAAGTTGAGATGTTTTGCCTCTTTTGGAAGATTGACAATGCCTTTGCAAGACATCTTTTAATATGTTACTTAGCAAAAGCAGAATAATTTTTCATCAAATATTTTTCAAAATATGGATAAAAGGTAGCTTAATCCAAAAGATACACAAGCCAATGAATCTATCAGTAGTCATCATTGACAAAATTAGGACAAAAGGACAAAGAATGTAATCCTGTCAGAGCTGTATTTAACGGGCAGAAAATGCCAATTTCCATCTTTGTGACACTAAAGGTTCTTGCATTAAAAAAAACTTTAAATCCACCTAAACATATCACATTAGATGAAGTTTAAAAACAGATTGACAGACTGCTGGATATTGGCAGCTCTGTCCTCTTATTCACTTCCATTCTACAAAACCGTGTAGAAGAGGCAGTATCATATACACCACAAATGTAGAATATAAGACCACTTCAATAATTAAGATCATATAAGTAGTAAAAGGTGAAGCTGTAGTTTACTACTCATAACTCTTCCCAAAGACAAAATTTTAACAATTTTTGCTACTCTTAAAGTTAGAATAATTTAGCAGTAAGAAAAAAAAGAATCCCTGCATTTAGGAAACACCTTTCAAATCAACTTTTCAGTGTGAAATAGGGCTGTTTTGGTGTCAAAATATGTCAATTCTCAGAGAAGACCTATTGAATTTTGTATACTGAAAACCCACAATCTAATCCAAGCATTCAGCATACTTTAGGTAAAAGCAATTTCTATACAATTTCAAAAAGCAAGTAGAAATAAAGCCTACTTCTTAATTTTAGTCTAATAAGGCTAATGTACTAAATTTTAGATTTTATGGAAATAAATTCTCTCTGAGCTGATTGAAATGGGAAAAGAATTAAGTTTGTTTGCTGGCAGAATACTTTCTGCTGCTGGAATAACAACATCAACTCTAAACCCAGACTGCTTCAACTACCACTTCACTTCCTAGGAGTTAATTTTTAAGTCTCCCGATTTTTAATTTATTCTGCAAAACTGCAGTATATGCATTGGGATTTCCTACGTGGTGGTAAACATTTTACTAAGATCACTATTCATCTTATATTTTTCTGGATTCCGAAATAATAAAATTGATTTTCCTTAAATGTAGGATTATAGCAGCACTAGGAACAAGTTTATGTTTGTGTTCAGTTCCAATCATCTCAATATATGCTCTATTGGATTTGTAAGGAATTTTACAAGACACTACGTATCAGGAATCGCATCCACAATAGTATAGTATAATTTTATTATTAAATGTATAGATGTAATAAATTCTTTTGCCTTACTGCTGGGCTGAATAGATAGAAGAGGCCATTCTTATTTTACTAAGAAATAGTGGCAATTGAGATGTGAATTTTTAGGTTCAACTGATAATGCATGGGTATATCCAAGCCTTTCTGTTAAAATGAAACATTTTAACACTTGGTAGTGTATTTAACATCTCCATTTACAATCCCATTTAAAGTGAATTTGAAGAGCACAGTTCAGCCTGCATCAGCATTGTTGCATGCTCTGCATTACAAATAATCCAGCAGTCTTGACCCTATTGAGAGGTGCTACAACTCAAAATAGGCATATTACAGCTATGCAATAGTAACCATGAATAATCTTATTCAAAGTACTGTATTCAAGAATGCATTTTCAGTTATTAGACAATTAGATGTCAGGTCTAATTTCATGAAATAGTATTCAGTATATGGTTGATTTGTTAATCTTTTTTTATACTGAAACATATATGGCCGATACATACTATTGAAGTATTATCTGCATGAAGATATGCTGAGTCATTGTCATCTTTAACAGAAGTAAGAGAAAACATCATGGCCAAAGAGAACCATTATCATGCAAGGCACCAGTCAGTAGTTTAAGAGCCTTTTTCAAACTGCTTTGTCAATAAGCTGCTCTAGGCATTCTTACCATTTGTGTTTTAATTACGAATTACTTGCTTAAAGAGGAATAATTCTATCTAAAAAAAAATAAAAATTACCGACAAAGATTTAACACAAAACCCAAAATGATCTACTTTTGAGCAAACCATTTGCATCATTAGAAATACAGTATTTAGACATATACAATAAAATACATCAAGTTGCTGGTAGGAAACATTTTTCCATTCACATACAGATAAGAAATGTTAAAAAAACCCCAAACCTGCTACCTAAGTATTGTAAAGACTCAGATTTGGGAGTGAAGAAACTAAAACTTGTGTCCCATGCAAAATATAGTTAGGTACAAGGCACCATTTTAAACTTTAAAAAATTGTTTATAAAGTTTTATCAGGAGGAAAAATTAATCCTATACCCAACTTTCACTCAATCCATAAACATAGTCAGCAATACTGTTGGATGTGGCTGCAATTTGTGCTGGGGATAATTGTTACTTCAAAATTAACTTGTTCACTTTCTTTCCTTAGATATAACATTCATAAAATATGGAATTCTACAATCAGAGATTGTATATATAGAGACATGCTTTTTTCTTAGCATCTCCTTATGAATCCATACAACACATTTACTTGTGCATTTTAATTTCTGTGTGTGTAGAAACTTTCCCTGAAGTAAATGAAAACAGCTCATTCAAAAGCAACAGCAATAAAAAAAGGTCTCCATAGTTCAGCTTTATTGTACAATGAAGAAATATGCTAGGATATTGTCCTAATTGATTTGCTTGATAAAGTTGGTAATATTTTCCATTGTTATCTTATAGGAAAAATAGCCATTACTTTCTTTTTTTTTTCTTCCTATGCATTTATTTTTATTAGGTGCTGTTTATTCTGCAAATTTTTAGAGATACAGGTGTATCAAATTAACAAAATCTGATTTATATCTGATTTGATAGTCCTTTAAAAAAATTATGTCCTGAATTGCTTCACTCAACTTTATTTTTCATCACTAGTTTTGGCAATAGGCACAGAATTAGCTGATTAAGTTTTAAATGTAGCCAGCTTACTTTTGCAGGTAAATGTAAAAGTTGTTTCCCAAAGATGTTTATGCAGAAGTAAGTTACTCAAGTTAATGGGCTTGCTCCCTAGTTAGCATTCTTAGGACCATGTTAACATGACTAAACTACTTGCCATGATTTAACAGGTACGTATATGCTTTTAGTCATATGTTTGCTGATACACTATGTTTTGTGTGAATGAATCACTACTCTATGATAAATATTTTCAAATCAGGGCTGGTTGATCCTGTCAACCCTGCAATTAATATATATGCAAACAAAGGAGCTGAATGTGGCTAGAAAAAAATAATAAGGGAAGACATGGTATCATTTATTATTCTGTTAGGCTTCGATTATAATGGCAATAGATAGAATTATTATTTCATTTTCTGCCAACCCGGACACTTTAAAACAGTGTACAAAGAATAGCAAGAACACTGCTTGCAGCAGATATAAAAGAAACAGCATAAAAATGCTATACACTATCGCTTCCAAATAAAAGCTAATATTACAGAAACCTCACAGTGTTGGGAATAGCAAGCTCAATCCAAAAGTAAGTTACTTCCATCTCTCAAGATAACTCTTAATTGCACATTTTTATATCTCATGGCACTATTACCCAGATGAGAGACTATGACTTTTCAAATCTTGGGAAATGTAAAACATTCATGGCTATTAATACACCCACCTCTCTGTTATCTTTCCCACATATCTCCTGTAAGTGTCAGATGTTCCTATTTACTCAAATATGGATGTAATATGGTAACCTTTGAGGCTTCTATAGTTCTGAATACCTCACAATGATAAATTCTTCATCAGCCATTGCACGCAAGGACAAGAAAGAAGGAGATGGGCACGTAGGAGAGCTCAAGAACTCAAATCTCTCATACAATCCATAGAATTAGAGCCACTGAGAACCCTCTCAAAATTGTCTAGCTGCCGGGCAGCATTTTTTTTTCTTTATGAGAGTAGAAACAACTGGAATGTTACATGCAAGATATTCTTGGTCATGTGAATTCTTGGGGTGGGGTGGAGTTAGGGAAACAAGATATTTTATGGCACTCAATGAGGAAGACAATAAGAAAACAAATAATGGGACAAAAAAAGAATGGGTAAGTGCAAATGGCAGTGGCTGAAAGACCTTAATTTATAAAAATGACCACCTTTCATTTTTGTTTTGAGATTCTTAAATAGAGGAATAATCTGAAATAATGATAATATTGAAGCAAAATAAGTGAGGCCTGTACATCAGCCCCATCTATCTTTCCTGGAGATAATCCTTACAAAGCTTTTCATGCTGTAAAAATCATCGTGCTAATTTTTGCGCTTTAATTCACCTTTCTAAGTTAATCCTACCAAAATAAATCCTGCTCCTTGGTTCAAGTTATATTACATTCCTTAAATGTCTCTTAATAATTACAGTAGTTGAATTATGAATTTATTATCAAGAATGCTTCTGCTAAAAAAAATATCTTTCTGGAATGGCAATTATGTTGTTTTATAAGTCACATCTGGGTCTGAGTGTTCCTATCCGTTGACTGGAGGCTATAATTTGACAGAATCAGAAAGTGAATCATAGGGTCAAGACTAACACTGCATATAACAATCCCATGCACTTCCAATATAGTTCCCTAGCAGGATGAGAGGAGACAAGTCGGTAGGTTTTTCTTTAATTATTTTGTGATTCAATTTCATCAGGAATTTGCTGATGGATTTAAAATACCGATTCAGAATTACCACAGGAAAGCACATAAAAACACTGCATGTGCCAGAACCATGTCCATTTTTGTTTTCGGTTTGTTACAGATCTCCACAGACATTGATTCCTCCCACCCTGCTGAAAGCTGAACCTTATACACAGCAATTTATATTCTTGGTTGGCTAGTACAAATACAGTCAGCTATTAAAGATCCTGTGAATTTTTCAAGGCTATGTACAAACCAGCAAAATAATCTATTTCATGTACCTTAAATGAATAACATGGGATTTGTATGCTGCACATCAGTATTTCTTAACTGAAAGGCAGCAAGTTGCTTAGCTGCAATTAGGTCTGTATTTTCCAAATATGCCCGTCACAAAGAACTGAAACAGTGGTAATTATGAAAGGTTAACAGTTAAAAGTAGCCATGATAAATTGGATGTTAGTGATATTTAAAGTCTACATGAAGTGGTTAGGGGCTTTTCCTTTAAGATATACAGTATACTAGATTTTTACTGTTAGATTTCCAGAGCTGAATGTGTATTAGGTCTCTGAGACAGCAAGAACAGCAACTGGGGAAAAAAGAGAATATAGGTGCACAATTTAGGTGCAATCTCTTTCATCCTAAGACTCCCAAATAAACCTCTTTAAGACTTCCCAAAAACACAACAAAGGGAAAACTGAATGGAAAAATGGGTTATGAAAAGGAGATTAGGGTGAAATGATCTTGTCACTCTATGTAATGGCTACTATATTCCTGACCACTTTTTCTTGTATACGCAAAAGTTTTATGCATTTAGGGTAAGAGTTGATTTTTAAAAATCTGTGTTTGTTGAACCACATGTCAGTAATACTAAAAACCTAAGCTTCACTGTGAACTTGAATGGATTCACAAGACCTATTCATGCAGTCATCATCGTAAGATAAACAGCAGATGATGAAAGTCTTGAAAGTAATGTATCCCATATTAACTATTATAATTATACAAGAAAAGTTAGGTTGCAAGTTCAGTTTACGTAGCTGTCATGTTAGCAGCTAAGAATAAGATTAGGTGGGGAAGAAAAACAGTACTTGTAATTTTTAGCACAGGTTCAAATTGAAGTACGCAACAAATTACTCAGATGTGTATATAATTTCCACTTTTGTTCATTCTAACAGATTGGTGTAATTGTAGGGTATAAACATTTGTTTTGTTACCCAAAAGATATAAACAAGGACCAATGAGCATATTTTCCCAGTTTAGAAAAATCATTGTTAAGAGTTTTTGCATAGTACAATTCTATCTATCTAAATTATGTTGGTTGGAAAGAATGTGTAATTGGTGAGTTATTTACACCAAGAGGTGCACCAACACCATATCAACAGAACAGAGATAGAATTCTACTATTCATTTATTTTCTTAAGTAATTTATAGATTTATGGTCAGTTTAATGGCTTTGTATCCTGGCTGTACACAGAAGTTTTGAATGTACCTACTTTTTCATACCACATAGAAATTCCTCTTTGAAAGAAGATAAATGGTCGTACACATCGGAGGCTGTTACTCTTTGTTTGGAAGAGAAAGGGTTTACAAATGCATCTGCCTTTTAAAAAAAAATAGATGCTCTGCTACAATCTTATAGAACAGAGTTGCACATAGTAGGACAAAATTTCCAGATGGTGGATCCAAAATTCTTGCAACAGTATTTGTTCCTGCCTAGCTGAATTAATTCCAAAGGCTTTTGAAAAAGAATCAATTGATTGAGAATAATGTCTCCTTTCAGGGGAGTGTCAGTCTTCTAACATTGTGTTTAGACAGCACCTGAGCTTGAAGTTGTGTTTCTGAGATACTTGCTTTGCCCTGTATAGTTCTTTGTGTATAAAAAAGAATGTACGCTTGGGTTTTGCATACCTCCTCCACGCTACATACATTCAGTTTGGAGTCATTGCAGTGGACCCAAAACCCTAAAATGGAGAAGAAAAAAAACCACAGAATATTAATGGCAAGATTGTGGTCCAACAAATTCTTTTTAAATAGTCATTGGGGGAAAGGCATACAAAGAATAATGCAATCAATTCCATAAGCCGAAGAGAAAGTTTCAGATTCTGATTGTGTCTTAAAAAACCTATCCTGATCTCAGTTTTTCTGTTCTGATATTTCTGAATGATAGTTAAGAGGAAAAAAATAATTCTAATTCTTCCTACAGAAGGCTGGGAAAATGTAATACAAACATTTTATAAAGAAATGCAATACTAATTGGAGACAAAGCAATTAAATTCTTCATAGCAGATTTCTCAAAAGTTTTTCAGCTTAAGTAGTGGAAACATCAATTGCTGATTCTGTCTCACATGCACACACAAGCAAAAAAAATGCAAGCAAGAGAAAGAAAGTAACCTCTTTTTTAAAAAAACAAGCAATAAAGTTTCTCCTCATTGTGTTTAAGCTACAGAAACCTAATAGATTTTTTATTCCAATGTTATTATCAGTGCAGAGTGAAAGCTGAGCAATATAAACTCACACAAAACAAATATGTTTTTATGGAAGAGATAAATTTATAAGATGCATTAATTTTTCCCCCTGTAATAAGGCTCACGCACCTCCCTCTGTGTTGTAGCAATATGCCGTGTAATGTCCTGAGCCAAACCCTTTCCCGTGATGCATCACCACAGCCGAGAGGTCATAGACAAAGGTCTCTTTGTCAAGAGAGGAGAAAGTATCCCTGCAGCAGTAAGGTTCCATGTTTAATACCTGGTCAAAGAGGACATGGACCCCAATCTTCTCACGGTGATTACGTCCAGACCACCTGCAATTTGAAAACATTTAATCAAAAGGACTTTTAAAATGAAAAAGGATCTGATGCAACATCTTTGAAAAATATATATATACTAATTATTGTCATTGTATACATTTTCAACTTTTTTTTTCAAATTGACATTCATTTAATATGTGTTTTTAAAACATTGTTATTACCTAACTTCTCTAATATAACATTTGAAAACTTTTCTGCTTTTATTTACCAAATTCTTGACATTTTCTGAAACAGATAATCAGTAAGATAAATGTATTTATGCTAGGTTCTCAATTTCTTGGGAAACTACCAACATTGAGTATGCTGCCAGATAGAACAAATTTGTTGTTGTTTTAACCATTCAGTCGTGTCCTACTCTTGGCAACTTTATAGGCAAGTGCTCTCCATTTTACTCGGTGAAGGAAAGGCTTCTTTCAATTGTTGCAAGTTTGCATGCATGACATAGCCAAAGTAAATCAGATGTAGTCTTATGATTTTAGCTTCTAGTGATGTGTCTGGTTTTATACAATTAGCACTTCTCTATTAATTACTCTAGCTGTCCATGTTTGGTATACACAATAATTTACGCCAGCATAATAGTTCAAAGGCATCAATTCTTCTTCAATCAGCCATTTTTAGTGTCCAACTCTCACAACCATACATCATTATAGGGAAAACGTTTGCTCTACCTAGCCTGCTTGTTGTATTTATATTAATATCTCTGTTTTTCCAGATCTTATTCATGTTAACCATTGCAGTGTGGCCTAAGGTTATCCTGCGGTTGCTTTCAGTAGAACTGCCACTATGAACAATTTTGGATCCAAGGAAGATATTTTTTTTTAATTAATTCAATTTCCTCATTGATTTCAAATGTCTCATGTCTATCTGCAGCTGTTGTCATTAACTTTGTTTTCCTGATGTTAAGACCCGATCCCACTTTTTCACCTTCGTCCTTGATTTTCTAGATCACTTTTTCCACATCTTCCTTATTTTCAGCCAATAGTGTTATATCATCTGCGTACCTCAAATTATTTATAATTCTTCCCCCAATCTTCACTCCAACATCATGCAGTTTGAGATCTAATTTCCGCATGATCACTTTAGCATACAGATTGAACAAAAAAGGTGATAAAATACATCCCTGTCTAACCTTTATGGCAATAATTCAACATGACTCAGATAACAAATGCAGATATTGATATATACTTCCTGGAAGGATGTTTCTTTTTTCCCTTTGAAACCTATGATGTATAGACAATAGCATAGTGTTGTACATTTTCTATGTACATCATATTTTTACAAGTAGCTACTTCCTTTGTGAACTGTAACATTTCTTTCAGAAAAATAAAAAAAAAGAATGTAAAACTTTCTTCCAATTCTCTTCAAAAGTAATATGACATATAGGTGTTATATTTAGTGCTCTACATTTCTACCACCTTCTATTCACCTGAATCGTTTAAGGTGCAGCCGGAGGACCTGAGGTAGTCTGTAGATCATTAACTGCTTTTTAGCTTCACTTAGAATAAGAGGTTTGGGAGAAGACTTCCGTCGTTTGCCTATGTAATGTTTAAGAAAGAACACAAAATGTCATGAGTTAAAGGCTTCCATCTTCCAATATAAAAGTTGCACCCAACAAACTGAGATACTGTCTTGAATTTAGATTCAAGATTACGGCTTGCTGAAAATGGAGACACCATTTTCAGCAAGCCATAATCTAAATAATAAAGGTAGGAAGGATAAACATTCCTGGAATTTCTGCTTATACCTCTTTCTACTTTTTTTAGCTTTGGTGGTTTGGGGAGTTGCTTTTTTAAACTTTAATGTCTATTTTTAGGGCTATGATTTCAGTTTCCCATATAAAAATCGTGCAAACATTACTATCCATTTTCGTCAAGGAAATTCCCAGGACCACAAAGAAGATGCTCAAGTGATATGAGGCCTTGAGCTGCAAGTTGCTCTCCCTTGAAATATGGGATTACAGCTCAATTTCTTTAGCTATACATAGACTAGTTATGGATTTCAAAACCAATTCGGTTCTCATTTAATGAAGGAATTAGCAGAAGAGCCTAGGTGGCGCAGTGGTTGGAGTGTTGAACTGCAGGCCACTTCTGCTGATTCAATCTAGCGGTTCAAATCCCACTAGG
>JANHFL010003733.1:78831-90752 GCA_032468155.1 Oxyrhabdium leporinum | reverse complement strand
GTTTTCTTAAGCTTAAAACTCAATAAATAACTATACAGTGCTTTTATCAATCTTTCTTCCACTCCTGTTAATAATTTATCTGGTTCTATCAAGTCTTTATAAAAACCATATAATTTCACATCTTTTTCTTATCTAAATTGTATTTGCACATATGAATACCAAATCATATCAATCTCCTGTTCACTCAATTCCTGTCTAAATCTGAGCTCACCTCTTTCATTCAAAATGAGGACTACTTGTGGTTCCTTATCAAAAAAATTTGTAGTGGATAGAAATGACGCAATGCATTCTGCAACAACATATGAATATATTTAGCGTCTTTTTCTGCGTTCTTCTACGAAGAAGATTTCCCTCAGATATGGAACTCATTAACATTTTATTCTGACGGCCCTTTGGTTTTTAAAGGTGACTGTTGGTCACCTTGAAGCAAATGCTTTCAGCCAAATGTGGACTAGCAGCTTAATGAACAAGGGGAATAGAAAGGAAAGCTTAGGATCTCCGGCATCTCAGGTCACATGTTTGCAAAACAGCATTAGCGGCACCTAGCCCTGGCTAAAATCCCTTTATCTTTCCTGCCTTTGCAAGGTCACTGAATTCTCACAGACATTATCGTAGCTCGGGGCGAAAGCCGAGCACGAGGGGGGCAGCCCTAGGACGGCTCCCGGGAGAGAAACAACAAGACCTTTGATCTGCAGAAGAAGAAAAGAGATGCCACAAAGCATTTAGGGAGATTAAAGGGGGCACTGCAAAACTTTAAAAGACTCTTAAAAACGGGTCTGGAAGGCCTGCGATGAACATTCATGAGGTAAAGGTAGCTCAGTGTGTGGAACAAAATGCAAACAGAGTAAAATGCTACAGCTGGGGGGGGGAAATCCTTACTATGATTGCTAATTGTTTTATTGATTATTTATTTTATTAAACAAATTTATATGGCCTCTGTATGGTGACTCTGGTCTGCCTTATCTGGGAGGTTGAGATTGTCTCTCCTAATTGTATTGTCATCCCCATAATAAGCCAATGAATTAAGTTGGGTTGATGGATAGTAATTGATCCAGAATCATTGGATGCACTTAGTAGAGGAAGAGAGACTTGAGACCTTCCATTCTTAGCTGTTTTTCCATCCTGGCTTATGGATATAGGTAGATCTAACAGGGAAAGAGATCTCGGGAAAGTGGAGAATAATTGCATGAAAAGGTAGTCTCAGCCTGTAGCAGTTGTGAAAAAGGCAAATTTCACTCAGGGAATTCTTAGAAAGGGCATAAAGAAATTAATCTAACAATAGTGTAATATATTTGCTGATGGGACTAATATAGCTCATACCTGACTTACAACCACAATTGGGACCAGAATTTTGATCACTAAATGATGCGATTAATAAACAAGTCATCCTATGGCTGGGCTAGATTTTATTTACCACTTTTATTATCATCATTAAGCAAATTACCACACTTGTTAAATGCATCCTGTGGTCATTAAATGAATCTGGCTTCCCCAATTGACTTTGCTTTTCGGAAGTTGGAACGTCTGAAATCACAATCATGTGTAAGGGTCATGAGCGTAAGCTAAGATCAAGGTCATAAAATGGTGTAAGATTAAGGTCATAAAATTGGGCATGCCTCAGTGATGGAGGTTCGGTCCCAACTGTGGTCGTAAATCAAGGATTACCTGTAAGAAGATATTCGATCTTCTCTGTCCCAATTCTATTCTAATGATCTTAACATGGGAGAAATGCATTTGCAGTGCATCGAAATTCCTACATTAGAGTTTGTGTTTATTTAGCAAAACTTGTTTGAAAAAGTCAGTGTTATGCTGAAAGTGTCTTTGGCCATTTTCAACAAAATGAGGATGTCGAACTCCTGCAGGCTATACTCAGCCATGCCAAGTTCTTTTCTGTATGTCTTGTTTATTTAAAAAAGTTGTATGCCCATCTTAAATACATAATACTGGCTAGCTATCTGCAAGAAAACCAATATAAAAAGAGCTATCATAACCAAACACCGGGGTGGTGGGGGAAAGATCTAATGGAAAAGAAGAGCAAGGCGTCATATAACTAACTCACAAAACAGACATACAGATAGTCCTCGACTTAGAACTACAATTGAGCCCAAGCGAGACAGTTGTTAAGTGAGCTTTGGCCCATTTAATGACCTTTTTTTGCCATAGATGTTAAGCGAATCACTGCAGGTGTTTAGTTAGGGTGTTATATAAGTAGTCCTCAACTTACAACAATTCACTTAGGGACCGTTCAAAGTTACAAATGGTATTGAAAAAAAGCAACTTACGATCATTTTTCACACTTGTGACCGTGGCCACATCCCCATGATCATGATCAAAATTGAGATGTGTGGTAACTGGTTCATACTTAGGACGGTTGCATTGTCCCTTGGTCATGTGATCCCCTCTTGCGACCTTCTGATGAGCAAAGTCAATGGGGAAACCAGATTCACTTCACAACTGTGTTACTAACTTATCAATTGCAGTGATTCGCTTAGCAGCTGTGGCAAAAAAGGTTGTAAAATGGGGCAAAACTCACTTGACAAATGTCTCATTTAGCGACAGAAATTTTGGACTTAGTTGTGGTCATAAGTCAAGGACTACCTTTAATTTTATGGATTAAATGTTCTGATTGTTCCCCCCCCCTTTTTTTTCCCCTCTAATTCACAGGATCCTGAAAAACTCTCTTCCCATATCGTCTACATCCTTAATCACCTCACTGCCTTTCCCAGTCTCTTTTCTGACAGCACTCATTCCCCGTTTCTCTTCTCTTCTTGACACAGATCTTCCAGTGAGATCCGGTTCCCTTGAATTATGACCCTGAAGGATACCCACCCACTACCCTGCTTGGCTCTGTAGCTTTCCCTTTGTCATCCTATGCCTGGGAAATTCAGGGAGGCTGGGACGGTGAAGGGAAGCCCACAGCGCTATATAGTTCCAGCTGGAGGAGCACAATGATGGAGCCAGCCCTGCATCCGATCAACACGCCGTGCTATGAAAAGTCACCATTTTGTCTTGCATGGTGTTGGCGGCATCTAGAAACAATAGTTGAACCGTCTCAGTTTGCACTAGCTTCTTGCTTACTTACGTACAGGGTTGACTCACCCTTCCATCCTTCCCAGGTCGGTAAAATGAGGACCCAGATTGTTGGGGGCAAGAGGCTGACTTTGTAAACCGCTTAGAGAGGGCTGTAAAGCACTGTGAAGCGGTATATAAGTCTAAACGCTATTGCTACTTGTTCTTTAAAAAGTTACACATATCAATTAACACCCGAGCCTTCAGCAGCCAGTAACTAGTATTTCATGGTACTACTTAATGCGACTGGGTATATATGTTCTTGGATGTGTGTGTGTGTATGTGTGTGTGTTTGATATTCATCTGATTCACTTTCTATTTTGGTTTTCTTTTGATTGAATTTGTACATGTTCCAGTTCCCCTTGGATCGGGGTGAGTCATAAGGCGGCTAGATAAATAAAGAAATAAAATAAAATAAGCCAGCCTCACTAGAGCTCTCTGAGAAAAAGACAAAATTGAAATGTAATAAAAAACAAACAAACCAACAAACAAACCGCCAAAGCATGTTATGCAAACTCAGCCTTTGTGGCTAACTTATGAGTCAGTGCTGGAGTGGATTTGTGATATCGATTTATGCTGAACAATCTGTTTGTTTACATATCTGCTTATTTAAATGTGGAATCCAAAACCACCTTTAGAAAGTTGTGTGAACATTCACAATCATCTTGGATAAATCCAGATAATGTGGAAAGGTCAAGTCTATGACCAAATTTGTACAACATCTAGGCCATAATGAAGTTTCCTTATTTATGGTTTAGTGCAATGGTTCGCAACCCTTTCTTCACCCGGACCCTCTTTAAATACATTTTGTGGCCACAGATCATGGCCATGGACCCCCAAGAGTTAATTCAAGATTTAAATAATATTTCTTCAAGCCTTCACGGACCCCCTGTGATGACATCATAGACACCCCCCCCCGCTAGGGTTTGCGGACCACAGGTTGAGAACCCCTGGTTTAGTACGTTGTGTGAATCTGCCACTGTCGTTTGTAAACTAGGACTTCTGGTTTAAGCTAGGTTTGTTTAAACTTTCCAGTTGCGGTTTATTAAATAAAGCCTGTTTAATTATACTACGACTTAGCCGCTCAGAGTCGCTTTGGATAGTGAAACGGACAGCATGTAAATTTAATAAATAAATAAATATCCTGTACTGTGAAACCAGTCAACATACCTCCAAAAAAGGCTCTCCAATCCTTTGGGTTACTGGATATATTGGAATTCAGAATATGTACTATTGGCACTCTCACAAAACAGTTGTCCTGCGAAGTGTGGCTAATACACAAAAATGCATAGTAAAAGATAGGCAAGCATTGGGTATAGATCCCTCCATGTTCTATATTCTCAAAATGCCTGCAGGTTCTTGTTTTTGAGACTTTATATATCTGCATTATAATTATTTCTGTGTTTTCAAATGTAGTCCTCAACTTACGACCATTTGTTTAGTGACCAAAGGTAAATAAGTCACATAACTCACTTTTTTCAGCGCCACTGCAACTTAGGTTTCTCAACCTTGACGACTTTAAGACATGCGGACTTCAACTCCACATATTGGTTGGGGAATTCTGGGAGTTGAAGTCCATGGTTCTTAAAGCTGCCAAGGTTGGGAAATAATTGAACCCCAAATTTCTGTTGTTAAGTGAGACATTTGTTCGGTGAGTTTTGCCCCATTTTACGACCTTTCTTGCCACAGTTGTTAAGTGAATCACTGCAGCTGTTAATTAGTAACACACCTGTTAAGTAAATCTGGCTTCTCCGTTGACTTTGCTTGTCCGAAGGTCGCAAAAGGGGATCCACATGAACCTTGGACACTGCAACCGTCATAAATACGAGCCAGTTGCCAAGCATCTAAATTTTGATCCCATGACCATGGGGATGCTGCAAGAGTTGCAACGGTGCAAAACTGGTCATAAGTCACTTTCTTTCAGTGCTGTTGTAACTCGGAACGGTCACTGTTCAAAGTTACCGTTAAGTTAAAGTAAATGAACTGTTGTAAGTTGAGGACTACCTGTACTCGGATACCAACGACTAGGCCATTTAACCATTGAAGCGCAACATGTTTATATGAAAAAAATAATAATCAGATACTGGATCGGTCTGTGCCCTCAACTTACAGCTGGTCACAATGTGATCGACAATTTGATGTGGGACTCCACAATCACACTGAGGGAAGGATGCTATGCCCCATTTATTATACAGTGAGTTCTGGCAGATGCTGTGGGATGTGTAAATCCCATTCAGGATTCACCATTGCCAGGGTGATAGTTCAAAACCTGGCACCTTTTCATGGAGACATTTTTATGTCTTCCTACATCTGTTAATTTTTGGTGAAAGTGTTTTGCCTTCTTCTCCAGCCTGGATCCCCTTTTCCACTCGAGCGTGGGGCATTTTATGTTGTCTAAAAAGAGGGAATCTATTTCATTGGTTTATACAGTAGAGTTCCAGCTTTTCTTTTCACATGAGATGAGCAAAATGAGGAATTATTTGTTCGGGTTGTATAAGGTTTCCACCACCACCTAGTGGAAAAACTGTTCAGTTCTTTGATTTCTCTGTAGAGAAGCATAGAGCAATTTCCTGTCTGTCTCCGTACATACGCACATACACACAAACACACACACATGCACGCACACAGAGACATGTGATTCATACTAGAGAGAAAAACAGCAGGGGAAAGTGAAATCTGCACCACCCATTATTTTATTTCTCAGGTTTAGACTTTAGTGAGATTCTGTCTCTTTTTAGCCATTTATATTCCAGACATATTTATCATTTTTTTTACACCGTCTCTCCCCTGAGGTGACTCTCGATGGTTTACAAAGAAAACTCATAAAGGAGACATAGTTAAAAACAAGATTCAAAACAATTTGGTTAGTTAAGGAGAAATCAGCCATTTCTTCTTAAAGCAGAAGTACAGATAGCCCTTGACTTATAATCATTTGTTTAGTCATTGTTCAAAGTTACAATAGCGTTGAAAAAATGACTTACGACTGGTTTTCACACTTATGACCATTGCAGCAGCCTCATGGTTACAACCGGCAGGTATTTATGAAGGTTGTAACATCCTGGATTATGTAATTGCCATTTGTGACCTTCTTAGCCAGTTTTGGACAAGCAAAGACAAGACAAAGTCAGATTCACTTAATGACTTTGTGGTTTACTGAACAACGGCAGTGGTTTACTTAACCATGACAAAAAAGGCCAAAAAACTGGGCATGACTCATTTAACAACCCCTATGTTTAGCACTAGAAATTCTGATGGTCTTCGTAATTCAAGGACTACTTATATCTATTTTTCCTAAGCTGGAAATCATGCTTAGTCTTTGAATGCCATGATAGAGATTACACTCCAGAAATAGTGGACAATGTTAAGACAAAAACTAAATTGTTTTATTTCATTTTATTTCATTAAAATAAAAACAGCTAATAGGCTTCTTCACTACATATTTTCTTCTATCACATTAAAAATGACAATTTGGGCATGACTTTGGAAGTATTTTGTGGCCATACACAAAGCTTTCACAGCTTACAATATTCAATATCTTCCCAACTCAATTTCATTTTTTTCTTTCTCAGTCTGACAGTCGAACATCAATGAATCTGATTCACTCAATATGGTAGATTCACCTATAATAGTTAATTTGCAATTCATTGTTTTAAAGAAACCCAACTAATAGAAGAGAATATTTGTAGCTCGGGGTTGAACTATGGGGTCCTTGGTGCTCTCTGAGCTGAGTTGGGGTTTTTTTGCCAGCATTTCATTAACCCAGCTAGGTAACATCATCAGTGCTAGAAGGAGTAGGGTTAGAGTTGAGTAATAAAATGCCTGCAAGGAAGTAACCAAGCTCAAAGAGCACCAAAGACCCCACATGAGCCCAATTGTTTCTCAGTATGTTGTGTGACACAGGCCATCATCCAATGGGGTTTAAACGTCATATGCTATGTGATCATGGAAATAGTTAACTCCCTTTTATAGCCATAAGCAGGCGGTACTTACCACTGGGAGTGTCTTTGATAAAGTGGGCAGGATGTAGCTAGTCCTGTCTCACAACTGATATAACTTTGAAAGCCCCTCCCTGATTTGCCAACCTTGTAAAGCCACTGAATATTCTCGGTGACTCTGAAAGCATCTTTGTTTCTTGCCTGCTAGCAAAAACCAGGCCGGCTTGTTTTCTGCTGGCAATCAGCAATTTCCAAGTAAGAAAGCACTACAACCAGCTGTCTCCTGCCTGGGTTTTGCTAGCAAGGAGTAATTAACAAGTCAATTTGTATGGGGTCTTTTTGGGGGGAGAGGCAGTTTTCTGCTTGGATTATTTTGATTTTCTAGGAATCTGGTTTTGTCAACGGATTTAATGGCCTACAGTGTAGCTTTCTCTGCTTTTGAGAGAATAGCGGGAATGGAATGGACAGAATGGGTTCATGGTAAAGCAGGGGTGTCCAACTTTGTCCAACTTTTAAGACACGTGGACTTCAACTCCCAGAATTCTCCAGCTAGCATGACTGGCTGAGGAATTCTGGAGTTGAAGTCCACAGGTCTTAATGTTGCCAAGGTTGGACACCCCCTATGGCAAAGCATCCACGAGTCTAGGTGGATCTTTTGCAGGCTCCTTTATTTCTGATAGGGTCACTGCCCACTGTCAGTTGTCCAACAGCACAAGCACCAAGGAAATCAATAGTGCTAGACCCCACGTACGACTCTGTCCTTTTATCCTCTTTGCAAATATGATTTTGGAGCTTAGGATATCCAAAACTGACAACAACAGGGATTATGTATAGCCTGCTCAATAAGAGGGTCTTTCTGAAGAGGCACATGACCCTCTAGGGACAAGGTTTCAAGACAGCGTCCCCCCCCCCCCATATCTGGAGGGGACAGATTTTCTTTTCCGTTAACGAACCCAAATCATAGAAAGTGAGCAGCTAAATACTTTAAAATCGTCTATTCACCAATAAGGTAGCAATGGAGGCTGATCATGCTCTTACTTGCAGACCAGCTAAATAGGTACTAAACAGCTGGTGGGAGGCCAATGGGATGCTTGGAACTGAAGCAACAGAAAACAAGGTCACCCGCCATCTGTCAAGTCCAAAGAATCAACATGCAAATGCTACTTAAGAGAAGTTTCCTTTATTGTTCTTCATCTTTAGACAGAATTTTGACAGACGAAAGCAAGTATTTACATAACGACAGCTATACTCCAACTCTTTTCCAAAGCACCAGAAGGCAAGACAAGAAACAATGGTTGGAAAGTAATCAAGGAGAGAACCAACCTAGAACTAAGGAGAAACGTTCTAACAGTGAGAGCAATCAACAATGGAATAGTTTGCCTTCAAAAGTTGTGGGTGCTCCATCACTGGAGGCTTTTAAGAAGAGACTGGATGGCCATCTGTCAGAAATGGTATAGGGTCTCCTGCTCGAGCAGGGGGTTGGACTGGAAGACCTCCAAGGTCCCTTCCAACTCCATTGTTCTATGTTCTACTCTGGTAAAAGCTAGTGAGGAGCCATTTAACCCTCTTTCTGCCAATCAAATTTCCAAGCGCCTCTGCTTCTTTGCCCTTTGGAAAGCAGTCCCTCCCCTCTGGGAATCCATACTACATTCCACCACATCACCTTAGTCACTTGCCAATCAGATTACTGCAGTATGCTCTACATAGGGCTGTCCTTGAGGACTACAATTGGACCCAAATGCAGAGACATGGATAATGATGGGCATTTCTTGTTATGCAATGTGACGCCAGGCTCTGTGAGCTCCATCAGCTGCCAGTTTTAGCCTCCAAGTGTAATTTAAGATTATCATCTTTAAGTCCCTGCAGGGCATAGAAATAGAATAACAGAGTTGGAAAGGATCTTGGAGGTCTTCTAGTCCAATCCTCTGCTTAGGCAGGAAACCCTACACCATTTCAGACAAATGGCTGTCCAATCTCTTCTTAAAAACTTCCAGTGTTGGAGTATTCACAACTTCTGGAGGCAAATTGTTCCACTGATTAATTGCTCTAACTGCCAGGAAATTTCTCCTTAGTTCTTGGTTGCTTCTCTCCTTGATTTGTTTCCCCCCATTGCTTCTTGTCCTGCCCTCAGGTGCGTTGGAGAATAGCTTGACTCCCTCTACTTTGTGGCAGTCCCTGAGATATTGGAAGACTGCTATCATGTCACCCCGAGTCCTTCTTTTGTTATGCAATGTGACGCCACACTCTGTGAGCTCCATCAGCTAGACATACCCAGTTCCAGCAACATTTATATGTTTTAGCCTCCAGTCCCCAGTTAGGTGGGCTCCTTTTTGGCAGAATGTTGCCTGCTCCACATGCTCTGAGAAGGACAGAACCCTCTGGGTCTTCATTGAAAACAATGACACTTTGTAGGACCCAGAAAGTGTGACTTCTTGGTGGTGGCCCCTATTATACAGAATGACCTTGGTTGACCTTGGCCCTGCTAGTCTTTAGAAATGCAGTCAAGATTTGGTTCTTTTGGGGAAAAGGTAGCACCTCCAGTGGATGATGCTGTTATTGCTGTTTGGGAGTTATTTATTCATTTAACTTTTATCCAGCCTTTATTTTTTTATAAATAACAAGGTGGTAAACATACCTAATACAGGTAGTCCTCGACTTACAACTACTTTTAGTGACTGTTCAAAGTTACATTGCACTGAAAAAAGTTACTTATGACCATTTTCCACACTTACGACTGTTACATTGTCCCTATGATCACATGACCAAAGTTTGGACACTTGGCAATTGGCATGTGTTTATGAGAGTTGCAGTGTCCCAGGGACATTTTTGATGATCTTCTGAAAAGCAAAGTCAATGGGGAAGCAGACTCACAACAGCTGCAGTGATTAACTTAACAACGGTGGTAAAAATGATGTAAAATGGGGACAAAATTCACTTAAAAACTGTCTTACTTAGCAACAGACATTTTGGGCTCAGTTGTGGTTGTAACTTGAGGACTATCTGTACTCCTTCCTCCTCCTATTTTCTGCACAACAGTCAGATTAGATTTGTTCACTATTGTTTGGAGGTTTTTGTATTGTGGTTTTATATTCTCTTCCTTAGCTTTTGTTAAACGTGTCTTGTAAGCTGCTCAAGATTGGTTTGATTTGAGTTGGGTGGCCATATACATATTTTAAGTAAATAAATAACCCGGAGAAATCACTGGGGAGGATTCTCAGAGTCCACAAATGGATGGGTGTTACCGCGTTCTCTAGTTCCAGAGATATGCAAACTGGGATTGTGCTCTTATTTCATTACACACCATTGTTTTCTCAGAAAGTAATTCAACCTTTCCATCTTCTGCAACCACCTTGCTTCAAAATAAACAGCTACATCGCAAATGAACACCCAGTTGCAACAGCATGTTTAGAATTGCAATTAATATTGCCCGATCCTATCAAATAGAGATAATCCTGTAGATAATGCAATATTTTTCAACCCTGGCAACTTTAAGATAGGTGAACTTTAACTCCTAGAATCCCCCAGCCAGCAAGCTGGCTGAGGAATTCTGGGAGTTAAAGTCCAACCATCTTAAAGTTGCCAAGGTAAAAAACACTATTGCATGGTAATTCATTTCTAATTCAGTTCTCTCTCTCAGATGATCTCCGAAGTACCTTCCAACTCATTTTTTGATAACCCCACGTCGAGACAGGCAGCAAACAAATTTAATAAATTCTATGACACATGTCCCTTTGCATCCAAAAGTTTATTCCCGAATGCATTTACAATGCATTGCAAAAATTCTCCTGCTTGAGTAGGGGGCTGGACTAGAAGACCTCCAAGGTCCCTTCCAGCTCTATTGTATTCTAATTTCAAGCCGGAGCCCTTAATCCATTTCGTAACGCCACCAATCGCATTTTGAAGACCCCCCCACCCTGCAGCCTTAAAGAGGAATTATTTTAGCTAATTAGGAAATTATAACAGCCTTGACTCTGATGGGGACTTTCGCTTCCGCCAAGCAACCCGGGCGCACCCACAGCGCCCTCCTGCGCTCGTCCGGATTATTATTATTATTATTTTTGCAGCCCAGCTGGGCAGCCCCAAACCGACTTTCTCCTCCCCCGAAGCCACCCGCTTCGTTCTCCCGCCGCCTGGGAAGGTGGAGACTCGGCGGGGAGGAGGGTCACAGCCTGGGCTGCCCTCCAACCTGACGCTCCCCGGCTGGGCGGAGACCAGGCAGGCGTCTCTTCCTCCACCCTTCCTTCCGTCTCCACGTTGCGCCAGGGCGAGGCAGCCGCGTCCGTGTAGCCAGCCGCGGTATCGGGAGGCCGGGTGAGCCGTTTTCCAAGAGGCGCCACCGACGACGGCTTCCCAGCTTCTGGAGAGGCGTCATGTCAGGCTTGGATTATCTGGCCGCCGAGTGCCTGATGTCCATCTCCAGCGGGGCCTTGATCCACCCGGCCTCCAGCCTCATCAGCGCCAAAGAAGAACGGGGCGGGCGTCCCCCTTCCCTCCCCAGCGCCCGTCACCCGGGGCGCCCCGGCTCCGAGCTTTCGGACTGCAGCGGGAGCTGCTCCTCATCGCCCGGAGGGAGCGAGCTGCGAAGCGGCGTCCCGGTCCTGCCGCAGGCGGGGGAGCTTCCCCGAAGAGCCGGCGCTGACAGCCCCGCCAGCCTCTCCGCCATCTCCCCGGCCAAAAGGCACCAGTGCCCTTTCCAAGGCTGCATTAAGGTCTACGGCAAATCCTCGCATCTGAAGGCACATCTCCGGACGCACACCGGTAAGAGCCTAACCAAGCCCGGGATTGGATCTCGCGTCCCTCCCGTTGCTCCCGGTTAAGACCCCAACAGGGTGCCCTGAAGTCCTGCAGGACCGCCTCCGCCCCCTCAACGCCTCTCAGTCCGCATCCTTCGGCCCTACGGCCACCCCCACCCCCAGT
>JANHFL010003733.1:66868-78731 GCA_032468155.1 Oxyrhabdium leporinum | reverse complement strand
CTCGGGGGGGGAGGGGGAGGGGACCTACAGGCTTTCGCCTCCCACCCTCTCTCTTGATTTCCGCCCACCCACCCCCAGGGCAGAAAGAAGCCGTCCCCCGCCCCATGGGATCCTGGCCCCACGTGCTTGGCCGGGCAGCTCGAAAGCGAAAGTGGATTGGAGGAGGGAGGCACGGGAGACTTTGGCGACCCCTCCTGATCGGCGCGGGTCTTTAGCCTTAAGGTAGTCGCAGGTGATGGCCCTGCCGATGGCGCAGTAGAGCCTCTGTGTTCCAAAGCAGGCTACCCTAGAAGGAACTACAGGCGCGCCAGGGAGGTGTTGCCCTCACTAGGGCGCCTCCAATTGCAGACTCTTGCCTTTCTGGGGCGCGCCCCCCGCAAGGAAAGGGGAGGGGGTCTTTCTGGCTCGCTTAGAGCCCCCGCCCCTTCCGAAAGGTTCCCTTGGAGATGGCTGCGCGCTTCAAATCTCGCCCACTCTTGTTGGCAGAGCCTGGTCTCTGCTGCCTACGCCGGACGGTCGGAGAGAGAGAGAGAGGTGTGGCCATCCGGGGTGGCCTGATGGGATGGGGCCTCCCCGTTGGAACTTAATCCCAGGGCGGGGAGGGAGATCTAGCCCTGGATTGTTCCCCATGGATCCAGAGCATCTTCTCCCTGCACGGCTCCTCCCACCCCCCCAATTTAAGAGGGACACAAAGGGTGGTACAATTGTCGCTGCACCCGGGGTGGGTGGAGCAACGCGCGAGCACAGAAGCCGCGTGGGTGTGTCTGCCAAAGGATTGCCTCTCTGCCTTACCCATGCGAGCGCAAAGCAGATAGCAAAAGGCAGCAGATAAAAATCTTAAAAAGAGTTGAACTGTGCCAAGAAGAGCCAGGGGTCTGTCAGCTAATTATTATTTGGAGCCACCTCTTGTTCTTGGCAACTCACTCCCAAGAAAAATATTCCTCTTGGCTAGCCGGGCCCCGAATGAGATTCCTTGGAAAGATGCATTGTAACCTGAAGTGTGGATTTGGGGCTGGGAAGAGGAGGAGTTGGTTCAAACTACCCCTCAAGGTGGAAATCCACTGATGACCTTCAGAAGTCCTTGCTCAAAGTTGCCCTACTTTTGCAGGGGGGCGGTGGGAGGGCCAGCAAATGAATGATGCCATCTTGTGGAGGATGCTAACTCGGTGGGGTTCATTTCTCAGGGGCCACACCTTCCAAAACTGGGTACAGAGTCAGTGCAGAAGTGTTAAATGTAGTGTGGCTTGGGTGAGTTCATGGGAGGCTTATTTACTGCTTTGTTTTTCTCCCCCACCACACTCCTGGGTTTGTGCAGAAGGCAAGCTGGCTGCTGAGACCCTGCACTAAGTGGGGTGGGTTTAAAGGAGGCCTCTCTAGGGCAGTTCTTTCCAACCTGGCCCTGTTTGCCACTCTGCAACTACAACTCCCAAGATGCCTCGCTGCGATCTTCCTATATTTCTAATGTGGGCAGTGTTTATCCATCTGTGCGTGTAAAAGGAGATTCTCCACCCCGCCCCCCCTCCAAAAAAAAGGGATGAATTTTGATAGGGATCCTTTCAATGTGCCGGGAGAAACCTTGGCTGCTTGTTTTGTGCCAGCTATGTTTGGTGCCCTTAATCCTCTGGTGGGCGGATAGCTGGGTTAAGCAGCTGGCAGGATTGTGTAGGCAAAGGCATAAAAGCTTGATTAAAAAAAACACAGTGTGGGAGAGGCTTTCTTTGCCCAGATGCTATCGTGTTTAAAGTTGGTGGTTTCTCTGAACTTGCTGAAGCTGGCACATGAATGCATTTACAAGCTATTTAAACACACAGGGTCTACCAGCAGCCTGCAACTTGTGCAGACCTGTTCCTCATACAAAGATTTGGACATGATTTTTTTTTCTAACTTTTAGAAGAAAGCTAAAGGACAGTATTGTAAGGACATAAAGATCCTGGGCAGCAGGGTATTAGATATAAATGGAAGAGTGTTAAGCGGGAAAAGTCAAATGCTCTGAGACTTGCAATGGGTAGCAAATCCAGCAAAAATGTATTATTCCAGCTGTTTCAAGGTTGCAGGCATGCAGTAGAGTCATAGATGTGTGTGCCTGTCATGCCTGCATTTATTTGATTATTATCCCACCTTTATTACTTTAGAGAAGTAACAAGACAGTGCATGCCTAATATTCATTCCTCCTCTTATTTTCCCCTCAACAAGCCTATGAAATGGATTGGGCTGAGAGAGATTGATTGACCCAAAGTACTCAGCCAACTGTCCTGCCTAAGGCAGGACTAGAACTCACAGTCTCCTGGGTGATTGGCCCAAAGTCACCTAGCCAGCTTTCGTGGCTAAGGCTAGCCTAAAACTAGAGACCCAGGTTGGTGTAATGGTTAAGGCACCAGGCTAGAAAATGAGACACTGAGAGTCCTCTTAGGCATAAAAGCCAGCTGGGTGACTTTCAGCCTGTCATGCTCTCTCAGCCCAACCCTCCTCACAGGGTTGTTATTGTAGGGAAAATAGGAGGAGGAAGGTGTGTGGGATATGCTTGCTGCCTTCAGTTATTTGTAAAAATAATAAAGGTAGGATACAAATAAAAAAATCAAATCAAATGAAACCACAGTCTCCTGGGCCTAAAGTCTCCCAGCCAGCTTTCATTCCTAAAACAGGACTAGAACTATCAATCCTTACATCAAGCTGGTTCTCAGGTGACATGATTGAAGGCTGTGAAGTCATTTGGTGCTTTGGTCTTTGTAACTATATCCTGTTCTTCGAATTTAAAACTGATCTTGTCCCTTAGTGAAATTGCCCTCGGTTGGAGATTGAAACGAGGTCTTTGCAGATGTAATTTGGGCAGAAGGCAAGGAGCAGGAACGAAATGTACTCCCTGTGATTTAATAACAGCAATCAGGACCAGGCAAGGGACCTCCCTTCCGTACATTAAACTGCTGAGTTGCAGAAAGTTTAGTGGAAAAGTGGATTTCTGTGTGTAAGAAATGGAAGTTTAGTTCCAGGACTAAAAGAATGCCAGTTTGGTCTAGTGGTTAAGGCACCAGGCTAGAAAGCAGGAAACTGTGAATTTAAGTCCTGCCTTCGCCATGAAAGCTGGCTGGGTGACTTTGGGCCAGTCACTCTCACTTTCTCTTTCAGCCCAGCCCACCTCACAGCATTGCTGTTGTGGGGAAAATAGCTCGAGGAAGGTGTGTTGGATATGCTCAGGGCCTTGAGTTATTTGTACAAAATAATAAAGGCGGGGTAGAAACAAACAAACTAATAAAAAAATGACTTGAGGCCAAATGTGGGCTTTGCTTTGCTTTGTTCCTCCTTCATCCTCTGCTACTGATTTCCACAGCATTTGTTTACAACTGTAAAGTTAAAAAGCAGAATTTTCATGCTCTATCCACCAAAATCCTCTTTCTTCTCCTTCAGAAGAAAACTTCAAAAAACAATTTTCTTTCAGTGGGTTGTACAATAAATGAAGGTTAACTTTTCTTCATGGTGCTGGTCTTTTTCTTAATCGTCCTAAAATTTGCAATTCTACTTTTCAACTTTTTCCACATATTGTGTTACATTATAAAACATGTTTGTTTTCCCAACTTACTTCCTTGTGCCAGGAAATCTCTATCTATCTGATTGGTGATAATCTGGGAGGGGGTTTTTTTCATTCATTATTTTATAAGAGGACAAAATATACGCAAAATAGCAAGATACACCACAATAATAAAGTTTAGTTAAGCAATCCTTTAAAATATAAAACTAGAAAAAGAAAAGGGAGAGAAACAGACAAAAAGGTGTGCCTTATATATTAAGCTTACAATCACTGATTTACTAAAGTACCACATAATATAGTAATCAGATACAAAATGTTACTTTAAAATTATCCTAAAATCTAAACCACAGAAGAATTTGCTTAATCTTTTGATTAGTGGAAAATGCTGCCTTTCTCCAGAATGGATAAATTACATATTTCCAAAAGCCAATCTTTAACATCAGGAATAATACTGGAAAATACCCAATTTCTCAACATTATTCTTTTAGCTTCCACCCACGTGTGGTAAACCCTTATTTCTTACAGTCAAATTCCAGAGTATTGTTACATCCTTCAACATCACACTAACATCTTTAATCTTTAAAGATTTCTCCATAAATCTATTTAGATATGGATAGTCCTTAACTTATGACCACAATTAAAACCAGAATTCCCATTGCTAAGCAAGGTGGTGGTTAAATGAGTAAAATCTATTTTATGATCTTATTTGCCACAGTTAAGTGAATCACTTCAATTGTTAAATGAATCACATAGTTGTTAAGCAAATCCAGCTTCACCCATTGACTTTGTTTGTCGGAAGCTGGCTGGTGGTGACTGCAAATAGTGAAAACTTGACACTGGGAATCCTCAACCATTGTCCATACATGCTACGGTAGTTACCAAGCACCGGCATTTTGATCAAATGACCATGGGGTGCTGCAACGGTTGTAAATGTGAGGACAAGTCACTTTTTTTTAGTGCCATTGTAATTTCAAATGGTTGTAAGTTGAGGGCTTAACTGCTACCTACTATGCCTAAAAAGTGTCAGATGTTTACTGGATGGGTCAATAAACCCTCTCTATATCTGAGAGCTTGAAGTTTTATGCAATGCAATTGGTTTCTCCAATTGCCATTTATTCATTCATATCAAGGCTAGGCAAAGTGGTTGACTAGAGTAATGGTGCCAACTGGTGTTGAATATTTATACCCTTTGGCAAGTCAAGCCCAACTAGGATTGTATTGTAGGCAACTTCTGATGTTGTAGCAATGTTCACGGGATAAGACAGGAGATACCAAGATGGAAATCAGAAGATAGCAATCCCAAAGGTGCTTTGTTCAGGAGACAACTGGACTCCCTTGTTTTTTCTTTTGAAGACCTTTCGTTTGTCATCCAAGAAGCTTCTTCAGCTCTGACAGGATAGTGGGGAATCCCTACGGTCTTGTCCGAGCTGAAGAAGCGTGTTTGATGAGAAGCAAAACGTCTTCCGAAGAAAAAAACAGTTGTCTCCTGAAAAAAGCACTTTTGGGACAACCATGACCTGGATGACTGAAAATCTCTACAGATAGAAGATAGCAAGTTTTAGTCCAGTCTTAGGCATAAAAGCCAGTTGGGTGACTTTGGGCCAAACACCAGGAGACTGTGAGTTCTAGTCCCACCTTAGGCATGAAAGCCAGCTGGTGACTTTAGAACAATCACACTCTCTCGGCCCATGTCACCTCACAGGGCTGTTATGAGGAAAATAGGAGAAGAAAGGAATATTATGTACATTTGCTGCCTCGAGTTATTTATAAAAATAATAAAGGATGGATAAAAAAAATCTAAAATAAATAAACGCTAGGTAAAAAACTCCCATTCCTGCATAGTGTAGGCCCAGCTTGGGTGAACTTTGCATTTTTTTTCCTTGAAGCACAAGGACCATCAAATACAAACAACTATTAAATTGTTAAGAAAAAAAATGAGGAAACACTCCCCCCCCCAAAAAAACAAAACAAAACCCCAACAACCTATGAAGAGTCACTTTGATGGATGGGTGGCATAGGCATTTATTAAATAAATAAAAATAAATAAATACGCAAATGGAAGCCAGGAACTGCTTTTTGAAAATGGAACTAAGGCATGTAATCAAAGGAATTCTATGCAGAGATCTCCTTGTTTAGGAACCCATCTTTTCCCCTGAGAAAAGTGTACTTGCATTGCAGTTCCACATTAGCAGACATCATTTTAAGCAGACACTTCTTTTTCCTCTTATTCTGGTTATCCTCCTCCATTGCTCTGTCATTCTTTTCTTTTTTTTTGGGTGCTCAAATTAAAAAAAGAAGTCCTGTCTAGTCACATAAGATCCACCATCTGCTGCCTTCTCCCATGGGGAGCCCCTTGCAAAACCTCCCACAAGCATAATTAAAGGGAACTGTGTCTCTTTATGTTCTCTTTATGTCACTGTTTTTGGTGCCCATCAAATCTTTCATTAAAAGCTAACATTAAACCTTTAACAAGCACAGTGTTTCAAGCTAACCCCTATTTTTCTTAGGTTTGACTATTGACTACCACTACTTAACGAATCTGAAAGGAATAATAACCAGTTACACAATCTGCTAAATCTTCCAGGGAGGGCTTCCTGTCTTCTCCTTGGATATCTTGAAGACAGGAGTCCCCATTTTTTCAGTGGTTTACACAGTCTGTCTCATCCTCAGTGACTTTAAGATGTATGGACTTCAACTCCCCAAATCCCCAGGCATTACATCAGGGGTCCCAACCCTGGGTCCGTGGATCAACACCGGCCCATGGCATGCCAGCAACTGGTCCATGCAAACAAGCGAAGCCCCATCTGTGGGATGCAGGCAGCATGCGGAAACCATGCCCCCTCTGGTCCATGGACAAATCTTTCTCTATGATACCAGTACATTTATGTATATATTTGTGCTATAATTTAAAATAGAACTTTTATAAAACAATGTACCAAGGCTATGTAATACAGTGGCCCCCAACCTTTTGGGCACCACTGTATTACATAGCCTTTTCATTTTGTAAAAGTTCTCTTTTAAATTATAGCACAACATAAGTGTAATCCCAGTTCCCCACATTTTTTGTGCCACAGATCCGTGTTTGCATCGAACCAAAATTTGTAGCCTATTTCATCATACAGCCTTTCATCTGTTCAAATCTTAGTGACAGTTTGTACATTGGCTGTTATATAATCGTTTGTACATAATTCTATTTCAGATTCAGTTCTTTTGTTCTCAAGTCTGATTTTCCCTTTATGCATAATATTTATTTTTGCAATTGTGGTGAATATCTTTAGCTGGGTGTAGGATGAGGGTGAAGGTTCGTTCTCTGAACTAATGACTTGGTTTTTGAATGTCTTCAGCTGAGTCCCAAAGGTGCTTTTTCAGGAGGCAACTGGACTTTCTTGTTTTTTCTGTGGAAGACGTTTTGCTTCTCATCCAAGAAGCTTCTTCAGCTCTGACAGGATAGTGGGGAAATGGAAGGATCTATATTCCTTGCAGACAGCTGGTCATTTGCATCCTTTTAGAGGGTCCTTGAAGCACATGGAGCTTTATCTGTGTCCTCAGGGTCACCTGAGTAGTGCTCCTTGTTCCTGTAGTCTGCAGTTTTTCCTCTGGAAATCCATTCCTACTCCTACACCATTCAAAGGGTGTTGATCCCAAATTGTATAGCTAAAAGTCTGTGAGATTCTCATTCATCCAGGTTCTTCTTCATTCTTCCAGTCCTTCCATTCCCTACTATCCTGTTAGAGCTGAAGAAGCAAAACTTCTTCAAAAGAAAAAACAAGAAAGTCCAGTTGCCTCCTGAAAAAGCACCTTTGGGACAAGCATGACCTGGATGACCGAGAAGCTCTATAGATCTTCAGCAAAGTTTAGGGGATGTTTATTTTTATTTATTTTATTAAATTTGTATATTGACCATCCTACCATAAGGCAGCTAACAAATCTCTCCTTCATTTGATGTCAGCCTTACCAGGTAGACTAAACGTGACCAGATGAGCTAATTCTACTTTATTGTAAGGCTACATTAATAGAATCTGAAGTCTGAAGGTATATATCTTTCCCATCTCCTTTACAGGCTGAGAAACTAGGGGGGTCTCTTCTTAGTTCTTTTTCCACCCATTATGCAGCCGTGGGCTATTCCATCTCTTATCTTACTGTTCTCTAAGCAGCTTTTCTTCCTGTCTCCCAAAGTCTGCCACATATTATTACATCTGATTATAAGAAAACCATTGAAGAGTGTCCATCTGTTGCTTACAGTTCACTTGTTTTTATCTTAATTTCTTCCTTATCTTGTATTAATAAATCCCCATATGTTAACCATAGTTATTTATCTCCTGTTTCCCTTCTGTAGAAAGCTTCTTGGATGTCAACAATGATATCTTTGGACAAAGTCTAGCTTATACATGTAGTCCTCGACTTACAGCAGTTCGTTTAGTTCTTTCAAAATTATAATGGCCCTGAAAAAAGTGACTTATGACCATTTTTCACATTTATGACCGTTCCAGCAACCCCTTGGACACGTGATCAAAATTTAGGTGCTTGGCTATTGACTCACATTTATGACGGTTGCAGTGTCCCTGGGTCATGTGATCCCCTTTTGTGACTTTCTGACAAGCAAATCTGATGAGGAAACCAGATTCACTTTATAACTGTATTACTAATTAAATAACTGCAGTGATTAACAAATATGTTAAGAAAAGTCATAAAATGGAGCAAAACTCACTTAGCAAATTTCTTGCTTAACAACATACTTTTTTGTTTCAATTCTGGTCATAATTTGAAGACTACCTGTATTTGCTCCATATTCTTAATAATAGATAATAATTATTCAAATTTGCTTTCATTTTACCATTCCATTAAAAAAACATCACTCAAAGCTGTTTTCTTCTTTCAAACTTCAGATCTCCGCCATTATAATAGAAACCATTCTCACTTAGTTCAGTGCCGTTTCCAGTGTGCATGGCAACATCTATTGTTAATTCACTGCAAGCATGATCTACATTCTTAACCATATTGTGACTTCCAAGACTGCCTTTTTGCCTTTGGTAGATGTAATAATGTTGGGAGTAATGATGTCGGTATGAATACGCTACTGAATTCTTATGATAACATAAGAATTTGGGGCCCACTACCAGCCTGATAACATGGCAGAACATCTTACTGGAAACGGTAGCTTGATTTGATAGCTTTTGGGGTTATGACGCAGCTGTCTCAGTGTGGGAGCACTTTAGTGATTTGGGCCTTTGATTATAAATAATCATTCTGATTCTGTTGATTAGCATCATAAATAATTTTCCTCTTTGGTCCCTCTCTCTCCAGTGGCAACAGAAACAAATATTTATCTCCTGAAGGAAACTCCCTATAAGTAGGCATCTAACTATGGCCCCCTTATGACCTGTGGACTTCAACTCCCAGAATTCCTGAGCCAGGTCATAAAGGAGTCATAGATCCCCACCCCTGGTTTAGAGGAAGAGGAAAGTTTAGCATCACTACCATCATAATCATATCCAGTATTCCAGGTACCCGTTTGCCCCAGCTACGGCCCATGAATTTTTCTGCAAACTTCTCTTATCAGTATGGATCCCTATAAATAGACATTTCAAATCCATTGAAAATCCACTGTGAATTTCACTCCATGAACATAGAACGTAGGATATCAGAGTTGGAAGGGATCTTGGAGGTCTTCTAGTCCAACCCCCTACTCAAGCAGGAAACTCTATACCATTTCAGACAGGTGGCTGCCAAACCAGAAAGGTGGTGGATCTAGCAAAGCTGCCATCAATGTCTTCCAAACTGAACCAACCATATATACTAGAAGGAAACCTGTACAAATATTTTGGGTATCTCATCTAAGAAGAGAAACCAGAAGTGGAAGATTACATGGCATCAGCCAAGACACTGTTGTGGACAGTACTAATCCCTGAAGACAGCCAGGTGGACATAATGAAAGAACATTTCACTGGGACAAGCCAGATGCAATTAGATTTCATTTATCTATGAAGGTCAAGGACACCCCCTCCCCTGAGATTTTATTAAAAGCCTAAAACAACAAAAATATGTATATATGAAGTTAAGGGATGCATGGCTCTGTGCCAAGATTTGCTTACAACTTTAAAAAGATTTATTATGGCTCGTCGTACAGCTACCAGATGTTCCACCTGGGTTTGGCATTTTTGTCCACCTAATGAGGCCTTCCCAAGGACATGGGATAGGCAGGTGTGGGTGTTTGTTGCTGTTAAAGATATTGTGGCAGAATGTAAGCTGTTCTTGAGTAAAGCTGCCTTTTGCAATTGACTAATGGTGATTTGGTCAATGCCGATGGTGTTCAAGTGGTACTCCAGTTGTTTTGAGATTGCACCCAGCCTGTGATGATTGGTACCACCTTTGCTTTCTTTTGCCACTGTCTTTCTACTTCTATTCACAGGTTTTTCCATTTTGTTATCTTCTCCAGTTCTTTCTTAATATTATCAATTATTATCAAACTGCGAGTGGTAGGCAGGCGTCTGCGAGCGCACCCAGCTCTATTTGTGTGAAGGGAGCTTCGCGTGCAAGGGCAAGCAGCTGCTGCTTGTGCAAGGGGAGTGTAAGATGGCAGCCGTCTCACGCGGGGAGAGCTTCGCACATGAGTGCAAGCAGCTGCTGCTTGCACGAAGAGCTTCGCATGCACACGCTCACCTGCTCCCTGTGCGGCCTAGTTCTGAACAGGCTGCGGCCTGTAGATTGGGGACCTCTCCTGTACATTACTCCTTCTTGTGAGAGCACATTATATTCTCTATTTTTGTCCTCTCTTTTTAGCAAGTTTCTTCTAATCATCTCAAGTTTCTTTTGCAATTCATCCATTGTATCCTGGTCGCGGGCACTTATAAATGAAAACCAGCGACCTCTTTCCTTAAGAACCAGATTTTTGGGATTGAAATATATTGCAATTCCCACATGTAGCCTTTGCTTCAGTGCTCTTTAATGTTTAGTGCTCAAAAAATAGTCCATCACTGGCTTCTTCCGGTGACTGCTCACATCTGGGGGACCTCTCTGCAAAACCAAACATAACTAAAGGGATCACACTTGTATTAGTTTGTTGTTTACTAGATTCGTATCTCATCTTTATTACTTTTTAAGTAAGGCGAGGCAGCAAACATACTTAATATTCCCTGTCCTATTTTCTGTACAACAACCCTGTGAGGTTGGTTGGGCTAAGAGAGAATAGCTGCCAAAAGTCATCCTGCTGGCTTTCATGCCTAACATGGGCCTAGAACTCACCATCTCCTGGTGGCCCAAAGTCACCTAGTTAGCTTTCAAGCAGGACTAGAACCCACAGTCTCCTGTTCCTAAGTCAGTGCCTTAATCACTATATAAAAGTAGCTTTTACACATACACACACACATAATTAAAAAAAAACCTTTTTATTGCTCTTTAATTAATAAAAAAAGGATCTTAAGGAAAAATGCAAACTTTTAAGCAAACATACTCAACACTACTCATCAGAAAAGTATTTATTTAGATGTTAGTACTTTATTAAGACATGGTAATGCTGTGAAGCTAACAGTGGGGGGCAGATTTGAAAGAATGATCTATTCTCCATTTTTCAAAACACACAGGGACCATTTTAAGCTCATGGTATTTGCTTTATTTTCCCCCTGGAAACAGGTTGAGCCTGGCAGATGACTCATGGTAGAACTAGTTAGAATGAGATAAACCCCTGTAAACCCCATTGTGAGTGTTGGGTGTACAACAGAAGGCTGTGGTAGAATCGCTTATCTATATCAGTGCAATCTACCACAACAGAAGCTGATGAAAATGAGGCAAAAATGGAGAAAGGCTTGCAAAGAGCCAGCTTGATGTAGCAGTTTCTTGAGGCTAGAAACCAGGCGACTGTGAATTCTAGCCCTGCCTTAGGCAAGGAAACCAGCTGGGTGACTTTGGGTCGGTCCCTCTCTCTTGGTCCAGCCCACTTCATAGGGTTGTTGTTTTAGAGCCATGTTTCTCAACCTTAGCAATCTTAAGACATGTGGGCTTCAATTCCCAGAATTCCCTAGCCAGTTGGGGAATTCTGGGAGTTGAAGTCCATATGTCTTAAATTGCCAAGGTCGAAAAACACTGTTTAGAGAAATAGAAGATGAGACTGTTTAGAGAAATAGCTACACCGCCTTGAATTGTACAAATAAAAGTGTGATACAAAGCTTATAATATATAGGAATAAGCTCCACTGAAGTGCTTTAGGGCTCAAAGAACCTCTTTTAAAGGATTAAGATTAGGGGCCAATGGAAGGTTGCGCTGAATTACGTTGTGGGAGCTTCATCACTTCAGACTTTCAAGAAGAGATTGGACTGCCATCTGTCAGAAATGGTGTAGGGTTTC
>JANHFL010003733.1:49725-66240 GCA_032468155.1 Oxyrhabdium leporinum | reverse complement strand
TTGTAACATCTTAGGGTCATTTCGGTCTTCCCAGCTGGCTTCCAACAAATAAGGGCAATGGGGGGGAAGCTGAATCTCTTAACAACTGGGTAATTCACTGAACTGCAGTGATTAACTGAACAACTGTGACTAAAAAGTCATAAAATTGGATGCAATTCACTTAAAACCATCTTGCTTAGCAGCGGAAATTGTGGTCATAACTTGTGGTCATAAGTTGAGGACTAAATGTATGTGAAAAGGAGTAATATTGCAGCTAGGACACAAAATTCAAAGCATTTAAGCTGCAGCAAAGTTCTCTGATTTTGTTCCATATCATCTGACAAGTTCAATATACTTCTGTGCCCCAAAGAAAGGAAAATTTCATGCTTTTAATTGCGACAGCTTGCTATCTCACCGTTTTGCCCTTTTTCTGACGTCGGACTTGCATCTCACAGTGTAGAACAGGGGTGTCAAACTCACGATGACACGTAGTCACGTGACATATCACAGCTTTTTTCCCCTTCGCTAAATCGGGGATAGGCGTGGCCAGTGCGTGATGCATCCGGCCCATGGGCCGTGACTTGATTCTTAAAACCAGTGTTTCTCAACCTCAGGAACTGTAAGGTGAGTGGACTTCAACTCCCACAATTGAAGGTGCAGCTGGGGCATTCTGGGAGTTGAAGTCCAATCATCTTAAAGTTGCCAAATTTGAGAAAGGCTGTTCTGAATGACAGCATCTCAGTTACAGAACTGTCCCTTTGTCCTGACCCCTGATCTTCTTTCTTCAAAGTCCCTCATGTTCAGCCAACTACTTCAGGGCAGAAGTCCTTAAGGTTTCTTGATACAGATAATATTCAAGTTAACGACTGTAATGAAACCCGCCCATCTCAACAGTAACACGTGACAGTCATTAAACAGGTCTGTCATGTGACCAACCTGATTTTATGACCTTTTTGTGGTGCTTGTTGAGCGAATCCACGGTTGCTAAGCAATCCAAAGGTTTGATAGGGCATGATTTTGCTGAAAACTGGACATAAATGTTGGGTTTTGGCAAAACCATCATAAAACATAATCATGCCACTACAGGATGCTGCAAGCAGCCATATTAAGCCAGTCACACTCCCTCAGCCCAACCCGCTTCACAGGGTTGCTGTTGAGGAGAAAATAGGAGGAGGATTGCACGTTGGATATATTCACTGCTTTAAATTATTTGTAAAAGCAATAAAGGCAGAATACAAACAAACAAATAAATAGATAAATAATAAAGAGGCTCTGTTGCCAATCCCCCAAGGTGGTCACATGACTGCCGGGGGAACGGAGGTGCATCCCTTGGGATTTTGAATCTGGGTTGTAAGTATCATTCAGGTAGGTCCACTGGAAGTTCAGATGGTCACTAAGTGACCAGTCATAAGTGAACGACACTCTGTACTGATTTTAGAGTGATTTTTGTCCTTCAAGTTTGTAATTCCTGCTTGGGATGGCTTAATTTGCTCCCCTCCTCGTAAATTCCTCTAGGTTCTACTAGGATGAAGAGGAAATAAATAATTAAGGGCTTATGTGGCAGCGAACTTGTTAGCTCACTGAGGCTTTTCGTTGTCATTTAGGATTTGTGTTTGGATTGTATTAGACTTATTTGCCTTCGGGAGTTGCTTCCATTTAACTGTTAAGCATTACCTCAGGGCAGTGATGGCAGTTTTTGGCACCGAGTGCCCAAAATGTGTGCGTGCATCCCCAAAATGCAATGTGCACACATCCCCACCCTGGCGTATTTGCGTGTCCCCCATGCATGCATGCAGATCCCCGTACATGTGCCCCGTCCCCCCGCGCATGTGCAGCAGAGACCCGAAGACCAGCTGGCTGGTGGGAGGCACGCATGCATGTGCAGAGAAGCTGAGCTGGGGTGACGGCTTGCGTGCCCACAGAGAGGGCTCTGTCTGCCACCTGTGGCACGCGTGCCGTAGGTTCGCCATCACGGCCTTAGGGGATTTCTTCTAGTGTTTCCAGCCGCAGCTAGCCAGAGGCACTGGGGACTGTTGCCTATTTAAAAATCTGGTCTTCGGAGATAGATTGCTTCTGCATATGGAGGCTCTATTACCACCAGCACTTGAGAGTGACCAAAATAACCCTCTCTCTCTCTCTCTCTCTCTCTCTTTCTCTCTCTCTCTCTCTCTCTCTCTCCCCCCCCACCTTCTTTTCTCCTTGCAGGTGAGCGTCCATTCCCATGCAATTGGCCCGGCTGCCAGAAGAGGTTTGCACGCTCCGATGAGTTAGCCCGCCACTTCCGCACCCACACCGGCGAGAAGCGCTTTGCCTGCCCACTCTGCGAGAAGCGATTTATGCGGAGCGACCACCTGACCAAGCATGCCCGCCGCCACCCAGCTTTCCAGCCTGGCATGGTCCGACGATCTGACTGCTACAGAGCCTCCCCTACTGACTCAGCTGGCAGCAGCTTGGCCGGAAGCCCTGCCCCTGGCAGCCCCGCCTCTGACAGCCCCGCCCCTTAAAGGGGCCATGCCACCTTGTTTTTTGTCCTTCCCAGACCTGGCCTCTAGGGAGAGACCAGGTACTATTTCAGAGGCATTTTTTTGATTCAGAAACTTGGTTTCCCCATCACTTCCAGTTATGGTTTAATATGCCTTATTTCAGAAAAAAAAAGCTCCTTCTTGTGCTTGGTGGGCATTTTGATTACTGTACCAACCCCTCTCCCTGCTTGCTTCCGAGCTGTAGCCTCTATGCACATTCCCATCCCACCCAGGCTGAGGGTGGCAGGATTTGTGGAAACCAGTCCAGCAGACTTGATTAAACTTTGTTGATGTTCCTTTGGAAAAAGGCCCCCTTGTGGCCCTCAGTCAGGGGCTAACAGATGATTTCCTAGCCCTTGGTCAAAGAGATAGTCCCACCATCACTTTGCCTCAGTTCCCCAGCTGCAAAGAGACTTTATTCCAGGGGTGTGCAACCTTGGCAACTTTTAAGACCCGTGTTTCAGTTTCCCCAGCCTTGGGGAATTCTGGGAGTTGAAGTCCACAGGTGTTAAAATTGCCCAGTTTGGACACCTCTGTTTTATTCCAAGGTCTGTATGATATTGTTGGAACTGTTCAGCCCAACTCTTCCCTATCATAGTGAGAATGCTGATTTTCACATTCATTGTAGCCCTCAGGAAAAGAAAGTACTTTGTTCAAATTTCACTTAGCTTTAAGGCTCTCCTTCTGGCCAACCTATTGATAAAGGAGAACCTATTGACTCTTCGCATTTAGAAAGAGAGCATGGTGGAAACTGCTCTCTATGTGTTTGGCCTCCTTGCATTTGATAATCAGAATTAACTTGCCTCTGAATAAGGAGGATCCATCTTTAGCTATCAAGGCTAACAATAAAACGTATGAAATCATGGCTTTCCATCTTGTCTCCCCATCCTAAATTGATTGTTTGCAAACTATCTTTTGGGGAAATGTTCAAGTTGATATAGGCCCTTTGACACTAGAAGTGCAGCAAAAGTGAGAGATGATTCTTTTTTCCCCACAGGGAAATTGGGTGTTGGTAACTAACTTTTTGACCTGATACTGTATGTAAATATATTTTTCCCCCAGGTCAACTTTACTTAAGGTAAAAAAAAGATGAGGACCTGCTTCTACGGGTGTATCTGTTTCAGGGTGTGTGCACGTGTGTGTGTTTATGGTTTTTATAAAATATGTATTTATTCCATTTAAGGTAGAATGTAGGAGACCAGTGGTAAAGTTTTATTGTCTGACTGGTTGGCACATGGATGAACTAAAGCTGAAAAAGGAATGGGATTTTTAGTACGACTCAGGACACCTAAAAGCACTTTTTCTCACTTTCATGGGGCTGTGGCAACTGCTGTGCACAGCTGTACACCAGGCAAGTGTGTGTGTGTGTGTGTGTTCCTTGTTTAAAAATGGAGGCTTTGATGCTTTTGGTGATGATGGTTCTTTGCAAGCTGTCAGGTGTCTCAACAATGCTAGGCAGGAAGCAGGCCCGAGCAGGCATTCGAGGACACAAAACTCCAGATTTATGGTGGGGAAAAAAAATGCAGCCATTGCTCTGTATTAAATGCAAAGTACATGTATTGTGAAATCAGGGTTGATTTTCTGGTGGCTTCTGGCACCCATAAGGCACAGCTGGTATGAAGCTGCTGTTGTAGTATCAGGCTGTTTGCTTTTGACTTGGTGAGAACTGGCTCTTATATAAAAGCATCTTTGATTTCCTTCGTTACTCTACTTCTTGAAAATATAAATCCATTTATGTAGACACAGCTGTCTTGGCATTTGCATTTTGAGAACAAGCCATACTGCCACCATTCTCTGCCTTGCAAATAAGGTGGAATAGGATAATGAGATATGGGGAGAGGTACCATTTACATCAGGGGTCTCGAACCTTGGCAACAGCTGGCTGGGGAATTCTAGGAGTTGAAGTCCTCCAGGCTTAAAGTTGCCAAGGTTTGAGACCCCTGATTTAGATGTTTCAAGGGATAGCAATAAAAGGAACTGGGAGGCAGAAGGAAACAGATGTTGCCATATTAAGTCTTGCCCTTGGCACTACAGAGTTCTCGACTTACAACAGTTCATTTAGTGACTGTTCAAAGTTAAAACGAACCTGAGAGAATTGACTTATGACCGTTTTTCCCACTTACAACTGTTGCAGCATCCCCACGGTCATATGATCAAAATTCAGATGCTTGGCAACTGAAATCATATTTATGAAGGTTGCAGTGTCCCACAGTCATGGGATCCCCTTTTGCGACCTTCTGACAAGTAAAATCAATGGGGAAGCCAGATTCAATTAATAATCGTGTTGCTAACTTAACTGCAGAGCGATTCACTTAACAACTCTGGCAAGAAAGGTGGTAAAATGGACCAAAATTCGCTTAATAACCATCTCATTTAGCAACATAAATTTTGGGCTGAATTGTGGTTGTAAGTCAAGGACTGTACTGTACAGGTAGGCCTCAACTTACAACCTCAATTGGAACTGGAGAATTCTTCGTTGAGCGGTGTGGACATTTAAGTGAGGTGTCCCTTAAACAGGCATTTTACCACCTTTTTTTTGCCATGGTTATTAAGTGAATCACTGTGGTGGTTTGGCAAGACATCACATGATCACTTGTGAGCATGCCTGCTGTCTTCCCCATTGACTTTGCTCATCAGAAGCCAGCTAGCAAATGAGGATCACATGACCCAGGGATGCTGCAATGCTCGTAAATGCAAGCTAGTTGCCAGGCACCCAGATAGTGATTATGTGACCGCCTGGAATGCTGCAGTAGTTGTAATTGTGAGGACCGATCATAAGTCATTTTTTTCGACACCAATGTAAACTTAAACAGTTGCTAGAGAAATGGTTGTAAGTTGAGGACTACTTGTATCTTAGGCCAGGGGTCTCCAACCTTGGCGACTTTAAGACTTGTGGACTTCAAATCCCAGAAGTCTTAAAGTGCCCAAGGTTGGAGACCCCTGATTTAGGCTACCCCTGACAGCAATCTTTCACTTGGGTTGGACTCCAGCTTCTAAACTTCCCAGGCTAAGAGGGTGGGGAGGAGTGATTGAGAATTGTTGGATTGAGACAGATTGGGGTAACAAAGCAATTGAGGTAAGTGGAATGGTAACTGGGGAGAGAAGAATGTACACAAAGTAGTGTAGGAAATAACATCGTAGCTGGTTTAACTCGGATTAGGAATCTACCTGGAGGAGCATTAAATTTTGTGTCTTCAAATGCAGCCCCGTGGACTGATTCCAGGATGCACTGCCCCCCCCACCCCTTTATTTATTTGAACTCAGGGCCCCATTGATCCTAGGCCTTATAGATTTCCAGTGGTCTAAAGCAATGGCAGAATTTATAGTATTGGAAAGAGGCACTGTAGCCAATGAAGTTAATCCAACTGTCCATTGCAAGAAATCAAATGAAAGCAATCTGGATATCCAACATAGAGTTCATCAATGTGTTTGATCATTGGTTCCAGATTGCTCTTGACATAAGGAAGGCTTTCTGATTATTGAAGAAGAATATGCTTTTGCATAACTTTAAGACCATTGTTTTTGTGTCCTGGTACCGTAGGAAAATAGAAATGAGGTCAGATGTCGTCTTTTGCTTGAATAACTTCTATTCTAGAAGTTTTGGGTGCCTATATAGATTTCTGATGTGCTCCAGGAGTGGAGTAAATACCTTATCCCATAAATGTCACTAGACAATTGACTTTTTTTTTATAGATAGAGAAATGGATATATTTAAAAAGGATCCAACCTTCCTCTTTTACAATATATAATCAAGCTGGTATTTTATTAAAGGAAAGTACAGTATATTTTCTTTCTTTTGAAATAATAATGAAAGCTTGCGCTTACTGCTGGAACATGGGTATTTTTGTAGGAAGAAATCAAGTCATGTTGCACTTCCAAAGTTTTAGAGGAGAATTCTGATTTTGGTGGAGATGCTACAGTATTTTTTTATTAGAACAAGACACCCTAATGCATTTATAATTGATAGTCTTCTCTGCTGAGATACTGGCTACAGGAGGGAAAAATAATATATATAGGGAATAAACTTCTTACCAAGAACCCCCACCTCTGCCAGAATGCCATGATTTTTAAAGGTTTATAATCCCAGAACCTCTACGGCGATTGCTAATAGAAAAGTGATGAAAACGGTTTTTCAGACACATTTATTTTACATGATTATGTACACGTTTATGCTCTAGTGGACCCTCTGCTTTAAAACCCATCTCGGTATTTTGATCAGTGTATCTGTTGCATGCTGTTGTGTGCTGTGTTTGAATTGAGAAGGAGTTATTTTCATTTTCTCCAAATCTGTATTTTTAATAATAAGCACTGAAATTGGTGCACCATTTTTGCGTGTATTTTCTCTGTTCTATTTTTAAATAAAACGAACAAAAACAGGCTTCTCTTTAACCTGTGTGTGTGAAGAGATTTAACATGTTTGTATGTTTGAAGAGATTTATAATATATGTGACTTATTTGCCAAGTGGTGTGGTGGCCTAATTGGTGAAGTTGCTCTCCACCCACTTGGAAACTGAGAGTTCAATCCTAGGTAGTGGCAAATGTTTCTCAGGATGCAGAGAAAATTGCTGCTGTGAACTCCATGTAGGCATCAGGAAGGGCATCCGGCCAGTAAACACTCAGCTCCATCCAGTCACCTCAACTCTGCCCTGAATTAAGGGATTACAGGGTTGTAAAAAAAGGGAGTTGTATATGTGAATCTATTCACTGCCGCAATCCTAGGGGATTGCTAGTAAAATAATAAATACATTACATTGAAACATTAAAATGAAAATGTTCAAATCATAGAGGTATTTGTAGGGGGTTTTTTTGCTTATAAAGCAAGGGGCACTTTACCAAAAATCTACTTCTAATTTATTATTAACTTTTATTCATTAAATATGAAACTCAGTAAACTGAACATTTAAAAATGTATCACAAATATCACTGACTGGCTCTGATGGTTGATACGGGCTGCTGCCAGCATCCTAAGTATCAACCTAGGATTATTTTTATCTCTTATTCATTAAACATGATTTTTATTTTTATTATTATTTGACTAGAATGGGCCAAGGAGCATCATTTTAAAGAGCTGAAGTTATCTATCAAAATTGGTATGTCTCAACCTAATCTGCTGTCTTCCAAATATATTGGGATCATATTCCAGAATTCAAAAGTAACAATCCCATTGGAATTTCCATGTCGAGCAATCCTAGAAGCTGTATCTGAACAATCTGGAAGATGCTAGATCTAGAAAAGGCAGTGTAAATCACAACTTCAGCCTCTGTGGTTATCTACAGTATTTTTTTAATCTTGTTATCCTGGGCAGAGGTGTCATTGGACAAAATTCCTGGGGGGGGGGAAAGAAGAAGAGGATTTTCATACAAGTAGGGATGCCTGCAAAGTGGTCAGAAAAGTCAAGAAGGCAGCCACAACTATGTGGTCAAAGCTTTGTCTTTAATATAGTATGCATTGTATATTGCTGCATATATCTTGCCTTTTTTGAACATATCCTGTATACAAGTTATATCTTGTAAGATTCCCCAGTGAGCTAAAGGCGACAAATGAATTTGTTTCCTGTAGCTCACTGGAGAATCTTACACAAAATATAAACAGTTCTTTATTTACTGTTTTTTTTAATACTGCCCTAGAATTGATGGCTTTACACAACTTGCAGCTAAATGTTAATTTAGGCTTCACAGAACACACTATCCACATACAAAGCAAACTACATCACAGCTCAACATGTTGCATGGAAACGTATACTTATATGCACATTTTATTTAAATTTATTGCCCATCCAATTTCAGCAGACTACATGGGGTTGCTGTTAGATGTACCTCCCTTTTGCAATAATAAAAGCAGGAGAACCAATCGTGATATTCTCAATGGGCTTTCAGCTTTTGCTGCCAGTTGTGAGGATCAAATGAAAGGCCGGTATCCAATTTCCATGTCTTCCTCACATGCTTAGCAGCATCTGTCTACTTTCTTAATTGCTTGTGAGTTGGACCGTCTCCTGGGCTGAGTTTCTCCTGGGAAAAAAGCCCATTTAACAATGCACAACCATGGCAATTTTAAGACATGTGAACTCTCAGAATTCCCCAGCCAGCATGCATGCATACTGCTCTAAGGATGCAACAATGGAAGTCTCAAGTTCAGCTTTGCCAACTTTATTATTTGGGCCTTTAGTCTTGAATGTAAGGAAAGGTGCTAAATTTTGATTTCTTGCTTTATTCTTAAATCTGTGTATCAACGATTTTCTTTTCAGTCTACACTAGTCATTTTTAAGCAGGCACCTTCGTAGCCACCTTAAAGCAAGCCAGCTGTGTTGCCATGCGAAACCCGGAAGGGACCTGCGCTATTTTATCCAATGGCGAAGCGCATTCTTTCTGTTGTCCTTAACTAAGATGGCGGCGAAACTTTCAGCGTCTATCCCTTGGCGCACACTTTGACCTCTGCCTTAAAGTCACAGCCGACGTCTTCGCGGATTATGCGCCCTTGGGACTCCGCTTCTTTTCCTTTAAGTAAGATGGCTACCTTGTTCCTGTCTTCCTACGCCTTGCCCTTAGTGGAGACGGCAGAGCTGGCTTCTTTCGTCGCTCTGACTCTGCGCATGCGTCAATAACTTTGGAACGATACTTTCTTGCCCGAAAGGAAGATGGCCGCAGCCTAAAGCTGCGAAAAATCAGCTGAGGGGAAGCGACGGTTGGGGTATTCCGCGACCTGCTTTTCTTCTCCTCATGCAACGCCGGGATGCTCTGCTCGAGCGGCTTCTTCCGCGGCATCGAATGTCCCTACGGGCAGGCCTGCGGGAGGCCCTACTGCCATTTCAGACACCCGCCCGGGGCCCTACACACCACCGACGGCCCTATACCGCCTCGACGCCTTTTGGCCCTGTCTGGTCCCAGCAGACGCCCCGCCACAGTCGGAGGTAATCGAACGGCACGGTGACCTCTCCTCCAACCGCGGTCTTGAGGAAAAGGCCCCACTACCCGTGCTCCGTGGCCCTGTTGAACTCGGGGCGGGGACGAAAAGCGTCGGCGTCCCTGTCTCGCGTGGGATAAAGGCGGCGGGGACGTGACTGGCTTTTCTTACCTGAAAGACATCTCTTATTATAGCAACCGCCCCTCCCCGCCGGCTTTATAACCCACCCTGTCTCGTGGGATGGGGCGCGGCCTGGGGGGGGGGTCACCGAGGCGAGGCTTCTTCCTCTCCCTGATCCGGGAAAGGAGAAGAAACCTCGCCAAGGGTGTGAGGGAATTTCCCGAGAGGGTTTGGGATGGGAGGAAAGCCACGGAGAGCCTTCCCTTCCCCCAGCAGAGTCGCTCGTGCCCCATGGGGAGGGGGGTAGTCGGGAGCAGCCATTGACACGCGTGGAGCAGCTCTCCTGAACGGGAGTGGGGCAGAAGGAAGCCTCCCCTGGGGGAATTACGCCTCCTCCTCTTCCTCTTCCTCCTCCCTGACTCCCATATCGCATCTGCGGGAGGAAGAAAAAAATAATAATGTGTACGTTCGTAAGTTATTGTAACCAATTCAAGGGGGTTTGTTTGCTTTAAAAAAAACAAACAACACCACCAAAACTTGTTCTGGTGTGTGTTTTGTGTGTGTGTGCGTGGGCACGCTTGCCGCCTACCATCGGGTGCCTCCTGGATCCACGGTTGCTTTGTTTGTACCAGGCTGTTTCCTCGCAAGGCATGATTTGTGGGAATCGGTGTCACGAAGTGTGGGCGTGGTCGTTTGTACAGTTAGCTTTGGAAACGGCCTGGTAAATGTTAAAGGGAGCCCCTCTGCGTTTGGGGAAAAGGTTCTTCCCCCGGCTGTGTGTGTGTTGCCTGATGCAGATGGGCAAAAGTAAAAAAAGGCCGTACTCTCCTTCCCTGGCCGGCTTCGGTTGAAGCCAGTGATGGTGCAAGATTTTGAAAAATTGGCTAGTCTAGAGAAAAGAAGACTTGGGGTCGACGCGATAGCAGTCTTCCAGTATCTGAGGGTTTGCCACAAAGAAGAGGGGGGGGTCAGAATTATTCTCCAAAGCACCAGAGGGCAGGAGAGGAAACAATGGTTGGAAACTAATCAAAGAGAGAAGCAACCTGGAATTAAGGAGAAACGTCCTAACGGTGAGGACAGTTAACCAGGCTTGCCTTCAGAAATTGTGGGCGCTCCATCGCTGGAGATTTTTAAGAAGAGATTAGACAGCCACTTATCTGAAATGGTATAGGTTCTTTTGCTTGAGCAGGGGGTCTGGACTAGAAGACCTCCAAGGTGCCTTCCAGCTCTATTCTATTCTAAAAAAAGTTGCCAGCTTGCTTGCCAGATAGCTGCCACAGAGGCTTATTTTTTTTCCATGAAATTGCTACTGTGTTATACCTGGCCAGTTACCAAACATCAGTTTCCAAGAAGATGAATTGATAAGATATTCCTACACCTTTGGTTTTAGTTTAAGCAGTTTTTAAAATTAAATCGGTGGGGGAAAGAACTTGGTAGGTAATATTTATGGACAGGGTAGAGTGTATGTCATGTTTGTTCCTCCAAGCTATACAGTTGTAATCTGGCTATAAAATTCTTCCTATGAGATTATACAGGTAATCCTTGATTTATGTCCACAACTGAGCCCAAAATCTCCACTGCTAAGCAAGATAGTTAAGTGAGTCGCACTCCATTTTACAACATTTTTTGTCACAGTAGGTAAGCAGATCACTTCAGTTGTTAAGTGAATCGTGTGGTTAAGTAAATGAAGAGCTGTAGTGGCACAGTGGTTAGAATGCAGTACTGCAGGCTAACTCCCTGCTCACTCCAGGAGTTCAATTCTGAGCCGCTCAAAGTTGACTCAGCCTTCCATCGTTCCAAGGTCGGTAAAATGAGGACCCAGATTGTTGAGGGGCAATATGCTGACTGTAAACCGCTTAGAGAGAGCTGTGAAGCACTGTGAAGCAGTATATAAGTCTAAGTGCTGTTGCTAAATCTGGATTCTCATTGACTTTGCTTGTTGAAAACCAGCTGGGAAGGTTACAAATGGTGATCATGTGAATTTAGGACATTATAAAGACATGCCAGTTGCCAAGTGCCTGAATTTTGGTCATGTGACCATGGGGATACTGCACCAGTTGTAAGTGTGAAAATGGTCATAAACCACTTTTTTGAGTGCCATTGTAAATTCGAATGGTCACTAAACAAATGGTTGTAAGTTGAGACTACCTATATGATGCGTTTCTTTTTAATTTGATGTGCACTGTCTTAGTTGTTGTGCATCATAATACATTTGGTTTGCCATTAAGTACTTTATATCCTCAAAGATTTATTTAAAAAATGTTAGAGAAGATGAGGAAGCTTTACTGGACAAGACTGAGACTAGGTTGAAAGGTTATTTAAAAATGACAGACTCCAAGAATGATATGGAAAAATGTTGCATTGAATATACCAGCGAAAGTGGCTGATGCCTTAAAAGGGATATACAAATAACAAACCAAAAAAAGCAACCTGGGTGACTTCCCTCTATTGGACTTAGAAAGGGACTTGTTAAAGTTTTGATGAAGAATTTTATGAGAAGGGAGAAAGAAAAATGAAAAGAAGTCAAGTTCTAGGGCAGTACTGTCTTTGCAAGGATTATAGATCAAGTTTGTTAAAAGTAAAAGGAAGGAATATAAAATTGTTATATTCGATCGAGGTTAACTATTAAAACTAGAGAGTTTGGTATAGTGCATGACATCAGACTGGAAACTGGGAGACCAAGAGTTCTAGGCCCAGCTTAGACCAAATACCAAGAAGTGGAAATTATTATCATTGTATTTCCAAAGCCAGTGACATCGTAAACAAGAAAGCCCTTGCTAGGGGACAATCCTTTGAACATTTTGCATCAGCAACAGTGAGCAAGACCTCAACTGAAGATCGCAAGGGTTGAGTTGGTATTGTTGAGAGGCCAGCTGCTTTGGATCTCCTCAGCTTTCATCTAGCTAGTAGCCATTTTGTTAAGTTATTTGAGTGGTTTCTATTTCAAATTCATCACTTTATGATCTATTCTTCGTTGTCCCAGGTATCGGTATCAGACTGAATGCCGATCTGGTGCTTTCCCCTTTCCAAAGATGTGTACAGTGGTCACATTTTAGTAATTGGGTAATTCATAAACACATGCTAACCTACGTTATACACAGTGAGTCTCACTATTCAATTTATATGCCACTGCAATTCAAATATAACTCTCAGTGGTTAACATAAGAATACACAAAAAAAAATACCCATGATAAATTCTATAAAATGACCGTGGTAAACTCAATTAAAACAGTGCAAATAAGCCAATAACAGTGCATAAATGCCTTCAGTTAATTATTCCCAACCAATCAATGTATTTAACACACATGATGCCATCTTAAAGCACAAACCCACTTAAAAAGAATTCAGTTTTCAGCATTTTCCTAAATGAAAACAAGGAGGGTTGCATTCCAAAGAATGGGTGATGTCATCGAGAAATAACACTTTCTATGTTCAGTCCCCTCCCTCCCTGGAAAATTGTGGCTATTTGTTTGTCCTGAAATGCAGCATTGGTTGGAGCAATCCTAGTTGGAGTATGCAGTTCTGGAGGTATCTAGATGTCATGCCACACAGGTCCTTTTATATCAAACCAGCACTTTAAATTGCTTCTATAAGCCTATAAGGATCTAATCTAGGGCCTTTCACAAAGGCAAAATGTGCTTCTGATAGCAGGTGCTAGGAAATACATGGTTGCTGCATTATGAATCAGGTGCAACTTCCAACTAGTTTTAAACTATATAGTTTATAATGTGGAAATTTATCTACCACACATTTGGAGATTTGGTGTATATGAGGTGCTTGCTCTGAATGTGAGCTATTTAAAAAAAAACACTGGGGCCATTTAAGAGTGAAGTATCTCTTTAAGAGCAGTGTATGTGAAGGTGGGACTAACAAGCTTCCTGTCTGCTGTCCTGCAGCTTTGAACAATCTTTGCTGTCCAAGAGTTGGCAGTTGTACAGTAGGACGTGTTTTGATAGCTTGGTGTGTCAGGGTGGCTGTAGAGTGCAAAGAAGACATTTAAAAGGGAAAGAGACCTTTGGATGAAAGTATGAACAAGTACCTCCATTGTCTGTCTGTGCATGAGAACCCAGGTAAAAAGAGAAAAGAAAACTTTTGTCCAATGATTATTTTGCCTTTGATATGTCAGAAAGAAATAAAATTGTGGCAGTCTTTTTACATACTGGCTGAACCAAAGAGCTGCTTAGTTTTATACATTAGTTGGCTATTTAGCTCTTCTTTGCCACCTGTGTCCAAAACATTAGTTAAAGTATTTCCTTCTAAGTCATTCTGGACATATATTAAAACATTTAGAAAAAGTTTAGAAATCAATTAAATAGCATCATCTAATTGCATATAGTGTTAGGTAGAAGAGAAAATATTACTTACATTCTTAAGTCTCTTAAGTCCCCTTTGAACTTTTAATAGCAGAACAGTGTTTATTGTCTGAGCAATTAAAATTGCATTAAGTGGTTAAAATGTTACATGACAAGAATATGGTATGGAAGGAAAGGATCTGAGTTGTGAAATGTTTATGCATTTTGGGTCTTGTACATTTCCTCGTGAGGTTAAAATTCTTCGTAGGTATTCAATGAACGTATCCAGAATTTAAAGTGACATTTGTACAGATAGTATTATTTACAGATAGTATTAAGCTTTTCCCGATGACAGTGGCTAACTTTAGGAACATGAAAAGCTTCCTTATATGAAGTCTGACTTATTCTTATAGATTTGATCTACTGTCAATGATGGCAGTTTTTCAGAAATTCAGACAGAAAATGGATTTTTCCAATACTTGTTAATCTGAAACTTTTAACTGCTTAAGAAATGCTTAATTTTTTAAAAAATAGGCTAGTAAAATAACCCTTTTGTAGGGTTTGGGAGATGATTTGACCAACATTCAAGTACTCTGTGCATATAAAGGTCTTTCTTTACTAATTATAGACATGTTAAGTTTTGAACAGCAAATGTTCAAGAAAGATTCAAACCCTTGCCATGTGTTTAAATGCAGATTTTGGAGGAGTGAAACTTGCAAGGGTTTCTAAAGTACTGGTAATTTTTGAGTTGCAGTTTCAGTAAAATCTTCCTGAGGTGCTACAGAGCATGAGGTAGCCATAAATGTATTTCTGTGCGCATTTGAGTCTGTTTTTGACACCTGGCAACTGCCTTAAAAAAGGCAGTGAGAGTGATCTTCACAAGGTCACCCAGCTGGCTTCATGCCTAAAGCAGGACTAGAACTCATAGTCTCCTGGCTCCTAACCTGGTGCCTTAACCATTTAAACTGGCTCTCACAAGTGCTTAGACCTGCTTAAAACAACATTTCAGGCATATTTCAGTTTTGAAGTTTGGATAACTTCCACTTGTAGATTTATTCATAAATATGGTATGGAGTGAGAGTAGAAGAAGATTATACTTTTGGGTGTGGAGGTACATTTCCACATGGGGTGGTTTGGATAAACCACTCCTTTGTCTGCAGTGGTCTTATCTTTAGTTTTCAAGAGGGGAAGAAAAAGTGACAAACAAGAAGCTGATTAAAAGTGACAAACAAGAAGCTGATTTAAAAAAATAGCTTTTTTTAAGCAATAGTTTTTTCCTAGAACTTTTCTTGTAATAGGTGCCCTATTTCAGCTTCTTCTGAAGAGTCTTTGCTGATATTTCCAAAGACATTAGTTAGATGAGGTGGGGCTCAATTCCTATTGCTAATCTATTCCTTTCTCATAACGTGAGATCGATTTGTTCCTGTCTCTTAGAATCCTGAACATTTTTAATTGACTGTAGCAACAGTGCTGCTCATATAGTGGTGGCATATCAGTAGGCAACTTTTTTCCAGGTCTTATCTTTTCTCTTTGCATATGTGGCTAAGGAGGAGGGTCTGAGATGATAGTGAGACTTCTGAACTATCATGGCTAATGGCTGTAGGTGAACTTTCTCCGTGAATGTTCATGAAACCCCTTTTAACTCTTATCAAAGCAGCCTCCCTAAGCTCAGTTCAGAACTCATCTGCATTGTGTGAATCTTCATTTTTCTTTCTACTGTAAAATGTTGGAATTATCAGCTAGAAATATGATATGAAAGAGATGGTAGAACTCTCCTATAGTTCCCCCACATCGGGTATTCAGTTAGAAATTAAAAGCACATTTCTCCTCAAAAAAAAAAGTTCATGACGCTCGTTCACCATGAACTGGAAGTGAAAATGGCTTATGCGTGTCTCCTTTTTATTTGTGCTCCAAATGAAACATGCTCCTCCAGTCCTTGTCTGCTGACTGTTTTTTGTTGGCTAAGGTTCCTTCAGCTTCCTTGCAATAGTCCTGTGGGTTTCTCTCTCATTTTGGACCACAGTCTCATTATTGGTGTGTGCTAATTCATGTGCAGTTCTCCTGTTACCGTTTGGAGAACTAGTTTCTCCATAATAGATTTATCTTCTGTCACTTTTAGTTATGTTAGTATTAGGATCTCCCACAGGAACATGATTATCCGATTAGCTGAGATTTACTCCTGGATCCAGGTAGAAACAAGGCATACCTAGTTTAAATTCTTCACTTTCTTCAAGGTCAAGCAATTGAAAATCTCCATTGTTTTTATAAGCCAATGTGAAATACTAGACAGTGCTAACCCATGCTAAATTCTTTGTTTGAGATCAGAAAGGTAATACTTTGTCATGGATAGGTCTCCTATATATGGGATGTTGAAGTTGCACATTATCAATTTTAGATAGGAGGAAAGATCTGAAAAGTTGTTTATTTATAAAATGTATATGCCGCCCATTTCACTGTTGAAGCGACTTCAAATTTAGATAAGAAATTCCAGCATATTCATGTTATAGCAGGGATTTGTGTCCCAAGTCTAAAGAAAAGAGGGAGAAAACACAAATTTCTCTTCAGCCATACTTTTATGCAATGAGGCTGGATGACATAACAGGAAGAGGCGTGCCAGGAGGAGAACTGAAGTTGAATCTGAAAGAGGATTGGGGAATGTGACCTCTGAGTAGGGCTGGGAGGTGGATCTTTGATTTTCTTTT
>JANHFL010003733.1:13240-41645 GCA_032468155.1 Oxyrhabdium leporinum | reverse complement strand
AAAATATTAGAATGCGCAGAAATGAATAGATTAACATTGGCAATTAAAGAGAAGGAACAAACTGAATATTATATGATCTGGGAACTATTTTATCAATGGTTAGAAAATAAATATGCAAATTAGAGAGGTTTTAATTTTTGTGTTCGTTTATTTGAAGCACATTCTTGCTGATTTGGCATTCTATTGGCCAAATTCAGTTACGTTATAAAATTGCGGGATTTAGATGTGTTCTAAAACAAAAAAAAACGCTTCTTTTCAGTGAAGTGAATTCAGAACAAATCAGTCATTTGTTTTCTTCTGTTGGGATGAAAGAACAGTAGTTTAACCACCAGTATTTTTCAGAGTATTTACCTCATTTCTGAGATTGTTAATGTGACCTGTAGATGTTCCATGTGCTATAAGTATTTAAACTGTTCTTTTCTTTGCAGAAATTATTTCTAGCTTCCTTCTCCTTGAAAATGTGTTCTGTATATTTTTCAGTTTGTGGGTTGAAAACAACCTTTTAAAAAAAAAGTGAAGTAAGGAGATTCTAGCTGTTGGATCTTTAGTTTTGTGTGTGTGTGTGTGTGTGTGCAGACCTTGATTAGCTTCTTCTCTGGAACATCAATGGGCTCTTTGTTTTCACAAGTCAGGCCTTTTGGTCACCACACACAACATTCTGGCCGATTGTACATGTTCCTTCTATTTGTCCATTAAGCGCTGCTGCAGAGCAAGAGAAAAAAAAAGGATTCTTGTGAAATGGATTGGAAATTCTGAAACTCAAATATTTGCAAGTTCTTAGCACACCTGCTGTTCCCAAACCCTTTTGCAAAGGTGTATAGAGGTTCAGCACCCGTCTTCAGTATGAAAACATCACAGGTGGACAAATATGTCCCTGAAATGTGTAGATGGAACATTGTTTGCCCTGTCTTCAAATCCTCTTTTCTTTTCTTCTCTCTTGTATATGAGTGAATCATATACTCATGATTGGTAAGGCCAATGTGTCAGGGTTCCAAGTAATAACTCCACAGCAAGCAGAACTCCAAGGCATACAAGTTCCTCAAAGAACATTTTTATTGTATATATTATATAATATTGGCACAAGCTGTTTAAAACCGACTCTGAAAGTTCCCGGGGTTTTCACCTGATTAAAATTGAAAGTTCCTGCTTTCCCCAAACCATCAGTCACATCGTCCATTTAAGGTGCTGGCTGGTTGCCTGGATACTGTGCTCATCTTTTCTCCAGCCATCCGTTGGAATGTCCTTGGTTCCCACAGGAAACTATTTTGTTTTCGCTACAAACCCCCATCTAACTATGTTCCTCCTCCCTATCCCTTCTTCGCCCCGTGGCCTCCAAAATGGCCCCAGCCAGGTTCGCTTCAGAGTTGACGCAATCTTTCTGATCCAGTTCGAAATACATGGATCCAGATTCCACACGTGTCAAGTTTCTCCTTGATCGCGCAAACCAATGTTCCTACATTTCCTTTTCAGGTTGAAGTCCCAAGCAAGCCAGTGGTCCGGCCTTACCGGCCCCCAACTGCCCAAGAGGTCTGTTACCAGAGGATTCAGCTGGCACAGAAGCAGGCAGCGCAGCTGGCCCGGCAGCAGCCAAAGCAGCCCCTGCCGGCTGCAAAGTTTCCTGTGGCACCCCAGAGGACCTCCATTGTTATGCACAAAGGAGAAAGGAAGCGAGTTGCTCACGTGCCCAGTGCGGCTCTTTCGGCAGTCTCCAAGTTGGGCAAGTGAATGTTTCCGGGTTGTTGCTGTTTTTTCTTGCGGAAGAATTCCTCGTTCTTTTAGGAGAAGCAAGGCAGAGTCTCCTCATCTTCTGACCTGCTGAAGGGGATCTTGAGTCAATTGAGCAGTTTGAGGGGAAAGAGGAGGAAGGCCACACCTCTCTCCATAAAGACTCCCCAGAGACATGTTGCTCCCATAATCAGAGTTTTGCAGCTCAGTCATGTAAAAGGAATGAAGCTAACTTCTACTCCTGTGCTGTCTGTGAATGCCTCTTTATATATGTATATTTTAATTCTGTTTTGAGTCCAGTATACAATCTCTGGTCGTACGTTCCTCAGGTAGCAAGTTCCTTGCAGGGAAACAAGGTTCTTTGTATCAGTTTGGCAAGAATATTAACCCGTGGCTAGATAACTACGCCTTTTATCATTCCATTCGTGCCTTTAGTCTGGTGTATCCTTTTATGTTTTGTCTCTCTTTCCTCCACTCTCTGTAATGCAGGAGTAAGTAGCAAATGTGCAAGCTAGGAACTTTTTATTTATTTATGTTTCTACATGTTCACCCTTATCAATGCTGAGACCTTTTCCGGACTTCGTACATTTCACTAAACAGAGTGAAATTATAACAAGAACATGTAAAACAGGAAGTAAAGTAATAACCTACCTGGGGCACCTGAAGAACTAGAGCAGAATAAATCTGCACCAAATGGTAATGATTATTGTACCCTTGATTGAGTGGCAGCTCTATCTGAATAAGGCGTGACTAACATGGCCCCTTCCAGATGACTTAGAACTTCAGTTACCAGATTTAGTAGCAAAGATGAGCAAAGGCTGGCAGAGAATTCTGGGAGATTCAGGAGAAGGCGTCAGGGTTCCCTGTAACAGGCCCAGCAGCATCAAGACTTCAAGGCAATCAAGTTCCTCAAATAATAGATTTATTAGGCACATCATATTGGCACATCTGGGGAAACCTGACTCTGATCCCTGCTCGGGTTTCCCCTTAATTCAAAGTAAAATTTTTCCTCCCCTGCCCAGGCAGTTCACCACATGGTCCAACCAGGTCACAGTCCATGGGTTACTCAGTCTCAGACCTCACCTCCTTGCACCTGGTGGGAAAACTCTTGGTTCTCAAGAGAAAGAATTTTATTATGGCTACAATCCCCCAGTTATCTCTTCCTCTCCCCTCCCGTTCCCACAGCTCAACTTTCTTCGCTGTGGCAGCCCTGAAGTGCCAAGGGGGAAAATGTCTACAGGGCTGACGGGGTTTTGGACACTTATTCCACTCTTCTCAACTCTCCCTAAATCAGGTTTGTCCAACCTTGGCAACTCCCAGAATTCTCCAGCCAGCATGGCTGGCTGGGGAATTGTGGGAGTTGAAGGCCACAAGCCTTAAAATCACCAAAGTTGGACACCTCTGCCCTAAATGATCTACCAGAAGTGGGCAGGTCACTCCTCATCCTTTCCATAACTTACATAATTCTAAGACTTTGTAACACGTTTCAGAGTTTCGCCCTACTTCTGAATATTGTCCTTTTTTGCCCACACCCTTTCAGTTCCTGGAAATCTTAAGAAGACCATTCCACCCACACGTGTGGCATCTTCCAATGGTCTTGATGCTCCAGCATTGAAAGCTCGAACGCTGACTGGGATGGCATCTAAAACAACTACCACAGGTGTCCCAAAAAGGATAGCACATACTCCCACTCTGCAGGTGATGAATTGCCAGTATATGCTTCATAATTAATTTTTCAAATTGAAGACATGAAACATTCCCCTGCATGCTATTTTAGCCTTTAACTATTTTAGCCTTTATCTTTAATGTTTGGAAGTCAAGGACAGTTGAAGATAAACACTTGTGCAAAATTGTGCTTACTTTTGTTTCTTCTAGGATTTATCATCCAGCTTTGCATATAAAAGGTATTTGAGTCATTCCTAGGCAGAATTTTGGATTATTTGGAAAGTCCCAATAAAGGAGAGAATATTTATAACTCAGGGTTGAAATGAGGGGTCCTTGGTGCTCTCTGGTTGTTTTCTTGCAGACGTTTCATTACCCAAACTAGGTAACATCATCAGTGCTAGCAGATGTAATGAAAGATTTGCAAGAAAACAACTGAGCGCAGAGAGCACCACGGACCCCTATTTTGGGAAGTTTTACTCTGATCGTTTTGAGTGTTGTTTGAAAAAAAATAAATCACATCAACCGAATTTGATTGACTCACCAAGGAAGCTCAGCAGTATGATCCTGTGGGCTGTTGGATACTGCAGAAAGTTGACCATTAGACCACGTGTAGCTCATAGCTCATATATAGCTTAGTAGAAGAACCAACCAGAGACAGGAAAGGCATTGTAGTAACTGTGCTATCAAAATAGCTTATTTTCTTTCCCCTTTTCCATGTTCTCTAGAGCACCACCATGAAAAGGCCAGTTATTCCCACAGAATACGGTGCCAAAGTTCCCACCAACATCCGTCAGAGGTACCTCAACCTCTTCATTGATGAGTGCATGAAGTTCTGCCCCTCGCAGCAGGGAGCGTTTGACAAGGTTTGTGTTTTTGTAATGGTAGTGATAACAATAGCAGTAAGACTTATATACCGCTTCACAGTGCTTTTACAGCCCTCTCTAAGCGGTTTACAGAGTCAGCCTCTTGCCTCCAACAATCTGGGTCCTCATTTTACCCACCTCAGAAGGACGGAAGGCTGAGTCAACCTTGAGCCTGGTGAGATTCAAACTGCCGAACTGCTGGCAGCCAGCAGTCAGCAGAAGTAGCCTGCAGTACTGCATTCTAACCATTGCGCCACCGCAGCTCTTAGGAGGGATGCTTGAGCATCTTTCAATTCTTATAGTTTGCACTTCTTTAACTGTAGGCCTAAATCATAGAGGAATTGAATCACTTTAAAAAAATGTGGAAGTTCACGGAGAAAACATATTTGCAAGTTCAAAGTTAGGACAGCCAGCCCAATGTTGAATCACAGGTCTACATTTCTTACCTTATTTTTAGAAATACTGTTCCCTGTGTTACGAACACAGGTAGTCCTCAAGTTACAATGCAAGTGAACCTCAAATCTCGATTGCTAAGCAAGACAGTTGTTAAGTGAGTTTTGCCCCATCATATGACCTTTCTTGCCCGGTTGTTAAGCGAATCACTGCCATTGTTAAGTTAATAACAACAGTTGTTAAGTGAATCTGGCTTCCCCGTTGTTTTTGTCAGAAGGCCGCAAAAGGTGATCACATGACCCCGGGATACTGCAGCCACCATAAATATGAATCAATTGCCAAGTGGCTGAATTTTGATCATGCGACTATGGGCATACTGCCATGACCTTAAGTGTGAAACATGGTGATAAGCCACCCTTTTCAGTGCCATTGTAACTTTGAACGGTTGCTAAACGAATGGTTGTGTTGAGGACTAGTTGTAGAAGCACTTGCCTTTTTCTTCCTGTTTACCCTTGTCTATGAATATGTGACCATTCTCCTGGTGGTATTGGAAGCCACCTAATATATATATATATATTAACATATAGTTCTCCCTAGCCTGGGAACTGCTCCTTCCTGCCTTAGCAACTTCATTTTGTATTTTAAAACTCAAAAATGCTGATGGTGGGAATGCTGTTCACAGGCTCTTGCTGAGGAGAAGGTGGTGTATGAGCGCAGCACCAGCCGCAACATCTACCTGAATGTGGCAGTAAACACTTTGAAGAAGCTGAGGACTCTGTTGCCCAGCCCTTCTCAGGAAGTTCAGAGTATGTACTTAGACTTTACTTCTTACTTGCAGACTGAAGCTTCTCTGCTACTTTACATTTCATTTTTATTCTTTCCCTTATATTCTCAAACCTCCATTTCTAGACATTTGGAGCTTCTTAACAAAGCACACTTCAGGTTTGCAGAATAGACTGGGTAAAAGTCTACCAATCCAACAGGACATCATTCTGTGGGCAAAACTGTCATAATGCATCTCTTGGCCAGCCCCACAACATCTGTACAAATAGAGAGTTAGCTGGTTGCACTGTAGTATTATGCCATACATTGCCTTGCCCATAAACTGCTGCTATTACGAATCATATTTAGCGCCTTGTGGCAAAGGGGGTATGTGATGTTAACCCTAAAATAATTACGGTACCTATTATCACTTCTTCCTGAGCTTAATATTTGTAGCATGTGGGCCTTTGACTTTTAAAGCAGTCGGCGAACGGAGACCCGTCTAGCGCTTTCATTGACTGAGAAATTTTATTTGTGGTTGACCCAGGATGTTTGCTGACGTTCTAGTTTGACATCTGCCTTTTTCTTCCAGAGGCCAGCAATAGGAAACTGGTTTCTCATGAAGCTATGCTAGGCGGGAAACTGGCAGCCAGGACCAGTTATACACTTAATCGTTCTACAAGCTTACGGCTAGAAGACCTGACAGGTAGGTTTCCCCCTTTTTTTGTCATGGCACACAGTGACCGTGGTGGGGGTGGGGGTGTAGTTCTATTCCTTTCTGTCAGTTTTAAAGACCTTCAGATTGATTTTAGAAGTAGCCTGATTGTTTTTCAGCCTCAGAGAACCAATAGGATTGAAAGCCAATTCAGAGCTATTTAAAACTATAAAGAGCACAGAAAAGCCGTGGAGAAGAATGGGCTGAGGTCACTTTTTAGAGGCTCGTTTGATGCATGGTACATGCGATTCTTCTAAATGTCCCCCCTTCAGTTAGACCAGATTTTACCCTGTAAGCCAGGCACTTCATGATAAAAGTGCAATTATCCCAAAGTAAGCCTGTTATCTAGTGAACAGCTTCCACAATACATTGCAGAAATTGTAAATGATCTAATCTGTGTCAGTTTTGTAGCTGGATAAAGCATTAGCTTTGAAGCAAAACAAGTTGCTTTTTTTTTTTTTTAAATCGGTCACATAAACAGTTGATAGATATTCCAGGTCTGGAGGGGGGCGGAATAATCCTTCAAGCTGCGTGGCCCTAAGTTCTGAATGCGATGTCTTTGCAAGCGCATTCTGCCTTGCTGAGAGAGAAGAGGAGGCGGCTTATTTCAGGCAGGTAGCTGTACCTGAGAACTTACCATTTGCCTGAATTGGTATCAGCCGTCAAAACTTCATGATTATTCACTTACAGAGTGGATTGGGTAAAACAATGAAGGTTTGGTACAGATCCCTCACATCCACAGATACGTTGATGGGATCTGAGATGTCTCGTGACTAAATGAGAAAAAAAAGCTCAGTTCAAAGTAGATAACTCAGTGGTGTTAACTGTGCGGCAATTACGAAAAAGGGAAATTCTCTGCTAAGGGTCATTAGGAAACAGATTGAACAATCTGAAACCTTGAATGCACCTTCCTTATAAGAAAAGGCTAGAATACAGGTAGTCCTCGAGTTAGGACCACAATTGAGCCCAAAATTTATGTTGCCATAGTATTATGTGCTCTTTGTATATACTGTTATCTCTGTGCTCTATGTCATATGCTAAGTAAATAAATCAAAAAGCAGCTAAAACTGCTGAGAATTATGGTCAAGTGATCATGGGATACTGCAAACGTTAAGCCGTAAAGGTGAGCTGGTTGCCAAGCACCCAAGATTGGCCAGGGGTAGTCATCAGAACTTCATCAGAATTTCGAAAAGAGGTCATAAATAGCACTGGGGAAGTCTGTCCATCAAACAGTTGCTAAGCAACCAGTTGCTAGGGGAGGACTATCTGCATCTTTAAATTCATGAAGGACAGATCTACCAGGATTAGGGTTATTTCTGTCTTGGGGAGAGCCCATCTTGGAATCCATGTATCGGAGGAACAAAGTTACAAGAGGAATGGGGCGGTATATAAATTTAATAAAATGAAAATGAAATAAAATGATATGTCTTCATCACCCCAGAGGAAATGACCACCATAAGAAACAAAATGCTGAACTAGCATAGGCCTTGGCCTAGTCCAGCTGGATTGCTCTTGTAACGGTCTCTGTAGACAGAGCTGCCTGGCGTTTCTTCTCAGCATTTCCCCCTACTTCTCTCCCCTTCCCCCACCACACAATGCTTAGATCTGCCTTTGCTTTGGTTTTATGCTGCTTTAACTGCAATTGCCATTTTGTTGCTGCGTAAGCTGTCCTGAATATTTCCGTCCGTGTGTGTGTGTGTGTGTGTGTGTGTGTGTGATTGGTCTGAAAATAGGGAAAATGGCTAGATAAACATTTCCTAACCTTTGTCATTCTCAGGAGCTACCTTGTACCGAAGGCTCAAAGAGTATGTGCTGACGGAGGATGATTTGAAGGAACATGGCTACCCATTACCCTGTCCCCAGAGACCTGGCCGGGCTGTTGTCTTTGCTGTGGAAGAGAAGAAATTGACTGATGGTGAGTTCTGCTGGACCGGAGAATCTCTGACTCTGAGAACCATTCAGATGTTCTGTTTAATGGGAAGAAAAAGAGAGGCCGGAAAAGGAACCCACGGCCAGTTTATTCCCTTCAAGACAGACATCTACACTGACTTGCTTGTGGATGGGGATCTTTAATGAGCTTTTAAACATATGGTCAAGTTTCCGACGAATGAACCCAAGCGAATCAGTTGGCACATATTCTGAAGCTTCCTACTGTAGATATTATATTAAATTTCTTTGCATGTAGGCCCTCTCTCTGTGCTAAACCGTGAGAATATTTTAATCTTTTGTCAGTTGTGACTTCTGTAACAGCAGGTCATATTTAGATAGGTCCATGCAGAACTCTCTACCTGCTGTCTGCAGTACCAAACTGGGACGAGCAGTGTGTTCCCCTTTGCACCAAATACGATTGAAAAATGCAGAGCAATGCCAGTGATGAACATGTTGTGGTGTCCACTGTGGTCCCGCAGATCCTCGTCTGGAGTGTTGTGTGCACATGCAAATCCTCTGGACCTAAGGAGGAGTATGGTAGTTGGAATACATAGGAGGGAAAAGCAGGAGGAGGTTACAGATGGCTGTCCTGTTTGTAAGGTTGCTTCCCTGGCTAAGCTTCAAGGTGTTTAGACTAGTCCTGCATCTCTTCTCCTGAATTGCTAAGCAATTCCAGAGGTGCAGTCAAAGGAACTATAAGAAGTCCTCGACTTACAACCGTAACTGAACCTAGAATTACGGTTGTAAGTCGCTGAAGTCGAAAGTTGAAGTTGTCATGTGACCACCGGACGCCGTATTTTTATACAGGTAGTCCTTGGCTTATGAACACAATTGAGCCCAAAATTTCTGTTGCTAAGCAAGACACTTGTTAAGTGCGTTTTGCCCCATTTTACGACCTTTCTTGCTACAGTTTAGTGACTCGCTGCAGTTGTTCAGTTAATAACACGGTTGCTAAGGGACTCTGGCTTCCCCATCGACCTTGTTGATCAGAAAATCTCAAAAGATGATCGCCTGCCTCCAGGACCATCAGAAGTACATGCTAGTTGTCAAGCGGTCGGATTTTGATCACATGACCGGGGGGCTGCAGCAGCAGTCGTAAGTATGAAAAACGGTCATATGTCACTTTTCCCGGTGCCATAGTAACTTTTGAACGGTCACAAAACGAACGGCTGTAAGTCGAGGCCTACCTGTATAGTTTTTGTGGCGGCCATTAAACGAATGCTGTGGGCATGAAGTGAATGCCACATTCATTAAGCAAATCAGTTTTCCCCAATGAGTGTTTTTTCCCAGAAAGTGGCCAAAAAATATCACAAATCATAGTCGCTGCAAAATAAAGGTGAGTTGGTTGCCGACACCCAAAATACAGTTATGTGAATGTAGGGATGGGTGCAGCTGCTGTAAATAGCTTTGGGGGAGTCCGTTGTAACATTGAGCAATTGTTAAGGCCATAGGTCCGCGTAGTGGAGAAGAGCTGGGCGATCTATGGTGCCCTTTGTCCGAGAACACATTTCAGAGGTAGCGGTCTGTCTCTCTGTCTGTTTAACAATCATAAAATGCCACCTGGAAATCCAATAGATTGATTACCCCAGAAGGCCTGCAAGGCTGGTGCTAGAATCTGGGAGCCAATCCATCTCATGGAGGCCCAAGGGCCCAGGCGAGGTTGCAGCAGCTGCTTCTCGTTAAAAATCTGAAGTAGACGACAGAGAAAACAGACTTCTCCCAGATACCACAAAAAGCCGCTGTCAGTCATAGTAGCAGATGTCAGTAGACCAGGTGAACAGATCCTGTTTCTAAAATCTATAGCAGCTCAGATCAGAGAAAGGTAGCATTGCGTTGTCCAAGCTCATAAAAAAGCCGAACCGTAATTGGTGTGTGTGTTGTGTGTGTGTATAGTTTCAGCTCTGTTAGAAAGAATCTTCCAGTCATTGGGGAGCCTGTATGATAGGCCTAGCTTTATAGCACAGATGCCTAATTTAGGGAAGGGGATAATGTTGGTGTTGGAGTGACAAGCCGGCAAGTATAGTCTTACGAGTAACCGTGGTCAGAACAAACAAGGATGGGGTCTAAAAGTCAGGGGTGAATTGATGAAATACAGCAATGCGATTACTAGCTGGGTATTTAATAATCTTCCCCTTCTTCTTTCATGTTAAAAATCATGCTTTTGCGGCAGTTAAAATTACCCTAGGGGCCATAGCCAAAGCTTATGGGGCCATATGCGGCTCTGAGGCTTCAGGTTGTTTACATCCTGCAGGGACAAAACAGAGCTGTCTTGTTTTCATAGATTTCAGTCCTTTGAGTAGACCTTTTTATATTAGGGATACCCTGATTGAGGGAATACCTGCTTAGGTCTTCCTAAGGTGAATTACTGCAAACTTTTTCTGCCAAGAAAAACAAAACTTTTCTCCAGAATAAAAGTAGATGTCGATGTCGAAAGTGCATTTTAAGTATTCAGTTAAATGTCTGAACAACAGTTCTCGACTTACAAGCATTCATTTAATGACCACTCAAAGCTACAACAGCACTGAAACACGTGACTTATTAAGACCAGTTGTCATACTTAACAACTCTTTCGGCATCCCCACAGTCGCACGAACTAGATTCAGGCGCCTGGCAACAGGCATGTATTTATGAAGATTGGCGCATTCCGGGATCATTTGTAACTTGCCCAGGCGGCTTCCAACAAGTGAAGTCAGTGGGGGAAGCCGGATCGTTTCATGGCCACATGATTTCCTTAACTGCAGTAATTTGCTTCACATGGTTAAAAAAAAAGGTAGGAAAACACGGTGGAGCTCATTTAACAAATGATTTGCTTAGCAACGGAAATTCAGTCCCAGTTGTAGTTGCAAGTCAAGGACTACCTGTACTTGATTTCTTTTGTTATTTCTCAGTTCTTGACACAATTGCTCCTCATACCGCAAGGTGGCAAGCGGTTGACTCTCTTTAACAGCTTGTCTAATGGGAGTCTTGCATTTTTCATGGGTTGGGGAAAAAAAACAACCAACGCAATGTTTGAATATTGGTTAGAAACAGTTCACAGATGAGATGAAAACAGCCATTGGCCCTTCGGATGTCACTTCATACAATCAGTACAGTCACCCTTGCAGATGAGTTCGAGGGGCTCCTGTTCTGATGAACTCCCAAACAGCATGATCCGTTTATCTCATTGGGAGAAAATAGAAGGTGCTTTTTTTTAAATAAAAAAATAGTATTTTAGGTAGGTATATGAGAATGGACTGAGTGCCAAAAATCTATGTTTTCAACACACTCCTTTTTCTTCTGTAAGGTTCTTGCAGGATTTGTTGTCGTTGTGGCACAGAATACATGGTATCACCTTCTGGAAATTGTGTCCGTAAAGAAGAATGCATCCATCACTGGGGGAGATTGCGCAAGCAAAGAGGTAATAGTTTACTTTTTTTTTTTTAAAAAAGTATATTCTTTCTCCAATGGAATTCAAAGTGCACAACGTTGATTTTTATTCTCACAAGAAACCTGTGAGGTTCTGCGCAGGTGGCATTTTGCAAGCTGCTTTGAGAGCTCAGACAATTAGGTTTTAGATCTCTGCTCATGGCCATGACTTTATCCCGTTTTCTGGTAGTAATGTCACATACTCAGGTTGCAGGTTGATTATGGGAGGCCAATGGAAAAAAAATGAGAGAAGCATCACATTTTGGCTCAAAGGTGCTTTTTCAAAAAAGCAGCTGGACTGTTTTTTGAGAAAGAAGACGACGTTTCGCTTCTCATCCAAGAAGCTTCATCTGTTGTGACTGGATGGTGGTGGAGATGGAAGGATAAGATGGAAGGACAGGATCCCCCCCACAGTCCAGTCACCATAGATGAAGTTTCTTCAATGAGAAGTAAAAGGTCATCTTCTTCCTCAAAAAACAGTCCAGTTATTTTTTCAAAAAGCATGTGTGAGACAACTATGACCTGGATGAAGTGAATCTCCACAGACATCACATTTTGGCATTATTTGTTCCCTCAGACTCTGTTTATATATCAAGGGGGTTTCCAGGAAGCTCAAATAACATTCAATAGCAAAGAATTGCAGACATTTAGAAAAAAAAAATCCCAAATGTGTAAAGATTCATTCAGATAACTTTATAACATGCAAGGTTATTGTTGTCTTAAGTAAGAAGCATCGGGACACAATTGAAAGACAATAAACACAATTATGTTTGTAGTGGAGACAAAATGGGATCCAGTTCAGCAGAATCACCTTGGAGCAATTTTCATCGAGTCCCACTCCTCCAAGAATTAGTCTGTAATCCTTTTAGGGATTATTTAAATGATATGGCTCACAAATATTTCAGAAGTAAGTCTACTTTAGCTTTCTGTGTTCATTATGTAATTGTTCATACAACTGTTTGCTTTCTTTTTCCTTTAGCGTCATTTTCCTAATCTGCATCTTCATTATAAGTAATAATTTTAAACATAACCCTCCCCAAGTAGTTTGATAGAAAGGAATTGTGTTAGTATTAAAATCAAGATTATGTCAATCAGACTAGTTTTTGCTTAATTTTTGGTGGTTGTGTGCAGTGAGGATTTTCCACTTAGCAGTTCTTTCTTTTTTCTTTTGCAGTGCCAGGTGGCTGGGAAACACATTATAGCTGTTGTTCGGGAGTCGTAGGTTCACTTGGATGCCAAGTTGCAAAAGTATGTAACCATGTTAGGTCAAACCATGAAGTACAAGGTGAAGTGAACCACCTTCTCTCTGAGTATAGTCACAGCTTTGCCACTTTGATCTCTGTTTCCTAGAAGATGCTTTGGAGATGCTTTTCAATCTTACTTTGGCTTGGAAAAAAACCCTTCTATCAGCCATTCTCTGTAGTAATAGGACAAAAATACTTAATTTATTATTAAATTTGTGATAGTGGTCTAATCCCTTAGACCAGGGATATTCAACCTTGACAATTTTGAAGACTTGTGGATTCAACTCCCAGAATTCCTCAGCCAGCATGGGAGTTAAAGTCTACAAGTCTGAAAGTTGCCAAGGTTGGATACCCCTGCATTAAACTTTGGATGACCTGCAAAATCCAGCAAACAATAAAAACCCAAATAAGTGGCCCAAACTAAAACCATCAGAATGTCAACAGATACAACGGGACCCCACAAATACATCAATGCACACATTAAATCCAGACCCACAAACAAATGCTGGTTTTAAGGGCTTTCCAGAACCCCAGGAGAAGGGGTGCCCTCTGTATCACTCGGGGAATGCTGTTCCATAGGCAGAGACAGAGAAGGCCCACTTCTTCAGTCCCACAAGATGGCAGCATTTAATAGAGAGGAGCTGTTCAAACATACTGGGTGCCGGAAACAATTGGAGATATGCAGTCCCATTATATCAAAACTATTTCCTGTTCTTCCACCATGAATATTAATTTCATCCAATTAGTCATTGTGACTTGTTAATCTTCAGCACATTGATCACCCATGAATATTCTGTAAGAGCTTGAGATAGAAGCTCAGAATGGGGCACTGACTACTGAGGACAACGCTGCAGTCTCAATCAACTTAACACTCTCCCCAAAATAGAAGGGTGGAGATCAAAGAATCACAGAATGTAAGGTCTGGGAGGGATCTTTGAGGTCATCTAACCCAACCGTGCGCTCAGTGCAAGAGTCTACTATTGTAGTACTATCTCCAACAGATGGCCATTCAGCCTCTGTTCAGACACCTCCAGTGAAAGCTGCCCAAATCAATTTTCCAGTTATTTTAAATCCATTCTTTCTTGTGTGTTTTTTTTTCTTGGCTCAGTGTTATCCCATCTTATACACAACAGCCCTTGAGATATTTGGAGGCAGCTACCAGTCTGTGCAGTTTTTTTCCCCTAATCTAGACAAGGCATATTCAATACCACCTCCTCATAGGTTTTTTTTTCTTCCAGGGCTGGTATCCTCTCAGTTCCTCCCCGCTGAACATATTCCAGTTTAACAAAGCCCTTCTTAAAATACCAGCCTGGTGCTCTTAAGTGTGGTCTAAACAAAGACTTCTTTTCATCTTAATACTAGGCTTTGGTTGATGCAGCCTAGGACTGTGTGTGCTTTTTTTTCCCCCAGCTGGATCATGCTGTTAGTACGTGTTCTCCCCACCACCATCCCGTCCCAAAGCTATAATTCAGAGTATATTGTAATTACATAGTAATCCTGGTCACAGTATGATGGCATCAACAGGACTTTCCATGACAGAGAATAAGGGAAACTGGTGGTGGGAGAAGGAAGTAATTCTGTTCAGGCCCAAGGCTGCTGCATTCCTTGAAGATATGGGCTTCTCCGCCATCTGTGAGAAAGATTGTGGCTCGATGCCTTTAGAGGGATATAGAAATTGAGCTGTGAGAATTGTGAAAAAAAAAAAGAAAAAAAGAAATTGAGCTGTGAGGAAACTAAAGGGGATCAGATCTTTTTCCTCTCCAGAGATTTAAGTCCACACCTCTCTAGGGATGCGTAAAACGTTTTCGTGCTCAAAACTGATGCTCCTGGGAGCTGTCCTGATACATTCCCATTTTCAAGATAGCCTTTTTCCACTGTAAAGATGATGGGATATTAGGCCCACCATCAAGGTTCCTTTTCTACATTATACAAATGAAACAAACAAAATGTGAAAAAGTTACGATATTTATGTAGTCACTTACCAAGCACACCTAAATTATACTAAAGTAACCCAAATATCTTTACAATCCCCAAGGCATGTCACAACTTTTGAGTACCCCTAATGTTTGGAAATTGAAAGTTGAAAAATTTGACACGCTCTAAATTGTAGAATACATCCTATTCTCCCGAGACATCGCAGTTTTGCTGTTTGAAAAGATTACTGTACGGATACATTCATTATTTTCTGTGTTGTTCTCTTGGATGTTCTTGAAAACTTCTGTCAGGTTTTTTTTTTTTTAAATTCTGTAACAAAGTGTGGGTGTAATTGTTATTGATCTTTTGATTCTGTGTTATGGAGCAAGTCAGTTTTCAGTCTTCTCTCCAGCCATCATAAATAAAGGAACCTTTACATCCAATATTATGTTTACTCAGGTTGGCATTTTGCAAGGCCGCCAGTCTGCTAACTAAAAGTGGGCAAGATTGGAGACCTCCTGATCAAATTTGTCCAGGGATAGCTTTTTAACACCTCTTTAATTCTCCCCCACTCTCACCTTAAGCAACATGTCCATGATGGCCGGAAGGAAAGCCTGGAAGGTTTTGTGAAGACATTTGAAAAGTTGCCAAGGGCCGATGGGCATCCCGGCATCTACGCCTTGGATTGTGAAATGGTAGGTTGGCTGTCCATACAGAATAACGTTAAGGATTTCATCTTTCATCAGGAATGTGTATTTTAATTTTGTGCCCCAACAGTCCAATACATTTGTATGGTAACAACTTTGACACCACTATGCATATTTAATGAAGAGCTTGGGTAACGTAGAAAGGTTTTTCTAAGTAAAACAAGGCTGTTGAGATTCAAGAGGAGGCAATCAGCAAGGACATAAACCAGGATGTGGTTAAAGAAGCCAGGATGGTGGCCATGATGGCACAATCAAAGCCACACATGTCGGTTTGCATTGCAGAACTATAAAAAAAGAACACTGAGCTAAAAAAAATGGTGAGTAGGCAGTCCCGGAACAATACAGTTAGGAAGATTGATTGTGCTCCGAGTCCACAAAATGTTGGCTGCCTCGAGTTCAGGGAAAGGTTTCAGGGGACGTGGAATACACTGATGTGTTCTGGAAGAGGGAAGAATTGAGAAGCCTGAACCAAAATTTTACCACATTTCCATAATGTGTGCGTTTGCAGAATTTAACTTTTTAAAAATTCTAGTTTGAGCATCATGGAGAGCGGCTAAGGCCCAGAAGTACCTCTTATGTCCCTTCCCCAAGCTGGTGCCTTTTAGGTTTGTTTGACGCTGCATCCCTTAGTATTCCCATCAATCTAGTTCTGCTGGTTTGAATTTTGGGAGTTGCAGAGTCCATGCATCTGGAGAACATCAGGTGGGGTGGACTATCAGAGCAGAGGGATCATTGATACTAGACTTAACCCTAGCTGAGAAAGTTACTGTAGAGATAAAACATAGAGCGGAAGGTACCAATTACAATTTCTGAACTCCTCAGATAAAAGGCTGAGTAGAACTGTAGTAAAATAAGGCACATACCTAAATTACTAGAAACATTTCTGAACCCTTTTTTCCCCTGGTTCTTTTTCACATCTTTCTATTTGATTGCAAAATTGGCTGGGGCCTGATGAATGGCTACTGTTATCCAACAGCTGGTGGGAAAACTTGCTTTCATTTGTGTCTCTCGTATCTCATCTTCTGCAGTGTTACACTAAGCAAGGTTTAGAGCTGACGCGCGTCACCGTGATCAACTCAGACCTGAAAGTGATCTACGATACCTTTGTCAAACCAGACTCCAGAGTTGTGGATTACAACACTCGGTGAGGGCCCACAAAGTGTGAAAAAGCATGAGGATTGTTAACAAAAATCTGTGCGTTTGGTGACAGCAGTTGAGTGGCCAGAGTACCTGCTAAGCATCTGCATCTTTGGAGTTGCCTGCTGAAACTCTGAAAAGAAAGCCACATGGAGGAGGTTAGGCTAGCAACAGGAGTCAGTCCCACCCATCCATCTAGGTTAACTTCCTAACTTCCTCCATGTGGCTTTCTTCTCAGAGTTCCAGCAGGTGATCTTTATTTTTGAATTTCAGATGCCTTGCCTTGTCCTCTATTTGTCCTGATTTGGGAATCAGAAAATAATTAATTCAGAAGATTTGCACTCCCGAACCGTTGATTTGTCTAGATCACATTGCCCCAAGAAATGTGGGCCGAGTATTTTTCCTATGGAGGAACCTGCTTTTCGTGTTTCTTTCTGAGTTACTGCTCTGAACTTTGTTCTTTCCAACAAGACAGGGGGTGGGAGCACTTTTTGTGGTGATATTTGCAAACATGTAACGTTGAGGAGAGGTCAGAGGGCCCTGTGACACATGCAGGTGGTACAGTGCTGAATTTTAAGGGGAAGTTGAATTTGTGTTGTTTCTACATTCCTGCCCGTGTTACAGTTTTTATCTATTCCCCAAAAGAAAACGCTGGGGAAGCACGGCTTCTGTTTTTAGCCGTCATCCTCAGAGTACTGCCAAAAAGAAACCAGGGTCCGTTTTGGTCAAGAGATTTTGTGAAAGAAAAGGGAGGAGGTTCTCTGAGCAGGAGTTAGCCTACAATTGCACATGTGAGGGGTGATAACCATATGTCTGAAAAGCCTCAGAATTTATTTTTTTTTAAAACCCACCTTACGATACCAACCTTTTCTTGCCAGATTTTCGGGTGTGACGGAGGCAGATCTGGAAAATGCATCGATAACTCTTCGGGATGTCCAGGCGGTTCTCTTGAGTATGTTCAGCACAGACACTATCCTGATAGGCCATAGTTTAGAAAGTGACTTGTTTGCACTAAAGGTAAATGTTGCACGGAAACACACGCCTGTTTTATGTACACCCTTCCCCCGAAATGATGGCCGTGGCTAGTTTAAGGGCAAATCCCCCTTCAAACCCACTGCCTTCTCTGTCTGATATTTTTAAGATGCACTTCTTTGAACCATATATTCTTGTACTTAAGCACTCTTAGTTAAAAATCCAAAAGAAAAGAAAGAGTATAAAGAAGAATTCAATAGATATTCTTCTTCCTTCCCTTACTAGCTTATCCACTCCATGGTGGTGGACACAGCCGTTGTCTTCCCTCACCGCCTGGGTTTGCCTTACAAGCGGGCATTGCGTACTTTGATGGCGGATTACCTCAAGCGCATCATCCAGGATAGCGGTAAGATTTGGAGGCAAAAATGAGGACCCAGATTGTTTTCAGCCACATGCTGACTCTGTGAACCACTTAGAGGGCTGTAAAGTACTGTGAAGCAGTATATAAGTCTGTGCTGTTGCTATTGCTGGTCGTTTGCAGCGGTCACCTGACTGCAATTTACAGTATTATTTTTTTTTTTGCTGGAAACCAGTGTTTGTTTCCAGTTTCCAGTAAAAAATGCCCATTGTGGACAATGGATTTGCTTAACGATCAGTGTGTTCTCTTAATAACTGTAATTTACTTAACAACTTTGGTGACTCACTTAACGATCACTGCAATAAAATTTGCTGCATTTTGAAAAACAACTGATTTTTAAAGTCTATATTAACATATTAGTCTTCTTAACTTGTAGACAATTGGGCATCCCAGAGTAATAGCTAGTTCCCCCTACCTCCCATATGGCAGAGCCCCAAAGTCCTCGCCCTTTTAGAAAAGTTGTTTAAAATCTGTTTCCCATTCTCCCCCCACCCCCACCCCTGGTATTTGAGTCCAATTGAATGGAGTTCCCTTTTGCTCCTTTTATTATCGTGCTGGGTGCCATTTTATATATTGGATGTGCTTTTTAATGCCATGTATTTATTTTGGGGGTTTGCTTGTTTTCTGCTGTATGGATCCAGAGTCCCAGGTGGACCTATAAACCCACGAAACAAGCAAATGAATGGCTTCTTATTTTTCTGCTTGCTCACAGTGGAAGGTCATGACTCCAGTGAGGATGCCCGAGCCTGCATGGAGCTGATGATCTGGAAGATCAAGGAAGACGCTAAAGTGAAGCGGTGATCCGCCTCCGCACTGCTGCTGCTCTCCTTTGCGTTTTTGTCACAGGGCAATAACGAAGCCTGCAGAGACATGCCCGCAGCCAGCAGCGGACCCTTCCCAGACTTTTCCCCTCTCGGTTCACAGGTGTCCTGAGGAATTGGGAGCAAGCAGCTCCTTCTGCTGGCAAAGTGACGGGCCGTGTCTGCATGCCAGGCGTTGTAGTCGAGGCAAAATGCCTTGTGACCCAGAAAGGTCAGCCATCCCCGTGGCGGGGAAAGGTTCGGAGACCGTCTCAGCGTAGAAGACAAGAGTGACTTCAAGAGGCACTGAGTTCCACTCTTCCCCTCTCCTATTTATGGACGTTAAAAGCTAGCTTTAATTTACCTTTTTAATTTAATTTGGGGTCTTGCGGTTGGTCTTGGGCTATACAGGAATGGCAGAGAAGGTGGTCGTGGACCCTGGCGCGCCACGAAAGCAAGCTGAAGAGATGACGAAGGGATGCTGGCTTCAGTTGAGGGAGGGAAGCTAGGATCAGAGTTGCCCAGGTGGAAGGAACCTGGCTCAAAGAAGCTGTACTGGAACACAGGAAAGGGAGAGGTGTGCATTGCGGAGGAGATCATTGGCAGACAAATAAAGCTGTAGAAAGTTAGGGATTTCAGGCCTCGGGCCGTGACTCCAGCAGCGCTTTCCTGCTTGGGTCTTGACTGTAAGAGACCAGAGATGCTCCCAAGTGACAAACTGCTACCAAACTGCAGGAAACAGTCCAGATAGCTTGGTCTGGGCTGCTGGTAGCATTTCATTGAAACTACTGAGGGGGCAAAGCTGCCCCCTGGCCCTGTATCCCTCCCTGCTCAGGAGTTATTCAAACTAGCTGCTTCTGCCTTTGGCCTGGGGTAGGACTTTAGCCTTTCTGAAAACTAGCTTCTCTTTCCTGCAAACGAGGAGAAAGAGGCAGGATCGTGTTTGGCACTGATCACATTTTCAAAGGGCTGTTACTCAAATTGGGAGGGAGAGGTGATGAGGAAAATGCATAACTTGCTCCCAAATTCTCCCTCTGGTTAAACTTGAATATTTTGTAATAAGACCTTCCAGGGGCTTTTCCCCCCCCCATCTCCAATGGCTTTTTGTATTTGCCAGTTGAGCAGTTGTGTATAAAGTCTCTCGCTCTGGCCACTGAATTGTTAAAATACAAATATGTGGAATAAATTCTGTTGTCCTGCGGAGAGCTCTCACGCCTGCCTTGCCTGTTTTTTCACAAGCAACGGGGATGTGAGAGGACCCTGCTAATACAGTGCAGGCTTTTCTGTGCTTCTCAGCATTGGAAGCAGCTCCCCCCTCCCCCCCCCAAAAAAAAAGATAATGGTCGTTTGCTGGGATTGCTGTCGGCTTTGTAAGCAGCTTTCCACAGTTGGGCATTAGGCAACTCTGGTTGTGAAGGAAGAGTGCCCACAATTGACATTTCCATTATATGACGGCTAGTAACACGGTTCCTTTGTTTTGTCAAAGGCCTTCTCTTTTTATTCAACAGGCACCTAAGGAGCACTCTTTACTTACCTTGTTCCAAGAGTCCAAAGCCCTTGGCTGGAGTTTGTGAAAGATATCCCTTGGGAGGGATTTGGCTCAAATTTATGTATTGTACAGTGTTGGGTATCTATGTTGGTGGTCTAGTTAGGGATATTGGATGCTGTGTGGGTAGCCAATTCTGAACAGTGACCTCTAGAAGGGCTGTGTGTTTCAGGCATGTCTGCGCAAAGGCTCCGTTGAGCCTTAGCTGTCAATTTTTTACATCATTCTAATCTTTCCTGATGTGACAGTCAGTGAAAATGAGGTGCCTCACAGCAGCCAGGACCCAACCCGTTAACCACCCTTCAGATTGGTGGTGTGTGAATCTTGTCTGATGGAAGGTGGGAAACTACACATTTCTCTTTTGACAGCACTAGTGCATTTTAAGCCCCCATGGATTTGGAAAGCGAGAAGTGCACAAGCCCATCAAAACTTTTCCTGGGAAAAAGTAGGCAAGATTTTCCCTGCAGAGTACATCGCGCTCTGAAGCCCAGTGGGAGCATTTTAAAATGCCAGGAAATTCATGTTCCTATTAGATCTAGGCCAGTGTTTTTCCAACCTTGATAACTATAAGACTTGTGGACTTCAACTCCCAGAATTCCCCACAGGTTGAAATTCACAAGTAGTCAAGGTTGGACACCTTTGGTCCAGGCAGTGAATCCTACCTTGAGATCTGGATGAACACTGCCAGAGATCCCATAAACACAGAAAGAGGCAACACAGCTGACTGGTTTGCAAGTAGCATGTTTTACAGATGTGACAGATAAATAAATACATGGGAAAAGCAGAACTTCTAACAGTCCTTGCTTTGGTACTTTAAAAGATGGTGGTTGAATCCATCTTCTTGCTCAGATACGCAAGTGTTTACTTGGCGTAAGAGTAAAAGTAATGGTTTAAGTAAAGGAAGACCCTTGGGGTGAGTGGATGATCTATTTAACCAAAGGAACATATTTGCACTACAAGCTTGTACCAGGATTAATACAGATTCATCCATCGTTGTTAGAGAGCTCAGAAGCTCCCTAGCCTCCAAGAATGGGAGTTCCCTAGACGCCAACGTGATGGTTAATCTCCTTTCCCGCCCTTTCTGCAATTGTTTTGATGTTTGCTGCTCACCAAACAGAGCCTGCCCTTTGCTCTTCCTTCACAGGCAAGATTTGAAACGACTCCTAAGTAATTTAGACAAAGAAAAACGGGATCTCTTTCCCTCCCCCCCAGGCCAACCCAGCCATTCGGGGCTGCAACTCTTCCCTGATTGTAACACTGTACGGTAATAAAACTGTAGACTTTGTACACGTACAACTGTATACCTGTTAATACTGTTTTGTATTTTTTTTTTAATAAAGCAAAATATGACATCCCTACATAGCGTGATTGTAAGGGTTGCAGGGCTTGGATATGGGTGGGCTGTTTCAAAAGCGTAACACTTAAAATGATCGTTAATAAGCAGATTCTGCTCCAAACCCAATTACTTATTTTCACTTAATGTTTGGGACTTGTTCATCTACTGAAGCTGCTTCTCTCCATGAGTGTTAAGTCACAGTGAATTACGGTTGTGCAGAGCAACTCCCAAGTGTGATTCGAAATTCAATGGTGGTTTTGTTTGATGGGGAAACAGTGGGCAAGTGCAGTTTGCAATATATGTGTTTAGATAGCTAAAAATCTAGCAAACGGATGGATTTGTGCATCTTGGGAGAACGTTTGTTAAAGAAAACAGATTTGAGAAATTTTAAGGTGTGCAAATACAGATAGAAAGGTAGTGGGCGATGCTTGTCCTGTTGCAAATGAATGTTGAAAGAAGTGAAACTGGCTGTGTGCGCGAATTCGTTTCTGTGTACCTGATCATATGAAAATGAGAATTGGGGACATCAAAGAAACAGAAAAGTTGAGCCCATAGGAAAAAAAAAATCTGTGTCGCATGTGAGGGATCCTCCATTTCTCCCAGGTTTGAAGAAAACATGATTATAATGATACCTAGCATTTCACCTACAGGTAGCCCTTGACTTGCAGCAGTTGTTTTAGTGACCATTCAAAGTTACAACGGCACTGAAAAATATGATTTATGGTTGTTTTTCACAGTTACAACCTTTGATCATGGGATCAAAATTAAGATGCTTGGCAACTGCTTCATACTTACGACCATTGCTGTGTCCCGGGGTCATGTGATCACCCTTTGCAACCTCCTCGCAAGCAAAGTCAAAGGGATACCAGGATTCACTTAACAACTGTATTACTAACTTGTCAACTGCAGCAATTTACTTAAGAAAGTAAGTGGCAAGGAAGATCGTAAAAATGAGGTAAAACTCACTTAACAAATGCCTCACTTAACAACAGAAATTTTGGCTCAATTGTGGTCGTAAGTCGAGGACTACCTGTACCTGAACGGAGGTGCAGAACTCTCTTCTCATCCACACTGAGATCTTGAACAAGAGGTTGAAACCGTCTTTACCGCAACAGCCTGGGAGATAAATTGGGCTTGAATGTGAAAGCAATCCGGTTGCTGACGTTTCTGTAATGTTCTATCCTCTCCCAGTACATCTTTTTGAAATAAACTTTGGGGTGATATTGTTTTCTATTGGCAAGAGCTTGACGGTGGTATTTGGGAGGTGTATGTATGTGTTTTAAATGGTCTACACAACTGTTAGTATTGAGTTTCCCATTTAACGGCAAGAGGAGTCCGCGCCACATTTTTCAGCTCTTTGTGCCGGTGAAATTTGGCAGCGTATCTGAGGGGATTCTCAAATGGTGGCCACAAAGCACTTCTCTCTAAATAGTAAAGGTGATCTCTGTTAGCTTCCAAAAACAAGGTTTGTCTGTTCCTGCTGTGTTTGCAAGCCCACCTGCTCCTAAGGGCCCTTAATTTCTCCTCTGGGTCTGGTCCTGCTGGCGTTCCTGAATATTCTTGCAAAAATAATTCTGCGGGATTCAATTTCATGATCCGTTTGATGTGGGCTTGAGAAGCAACTAGGAACTGTGATCCTTACCGGTAATGAATCTTTCATTGATTCATTATATCACAACATATCACAGAAAACAGATCTCTGCTGTAAACGAGTGCGTCCAGGTTTGATCTCATAAAGTAGAGAATATTATTGGCATCTGACAACGTTGCAACAAATAAGACGTGGAGTGTGTCTAATAGTCCTCCTGGACCAAGTCCAGTTGCCTCTTGAAAAGGCATCTTTGGGACTCTTCCTATGCTTAAATACAGGGGTCCCCAACCCCCAGTCTATAGATTGCTACTGGGCCAGAAACCAGGCCACGCAAACAAACAGAGCCCCATCAGTGGGATGCAGGCAGCATATGAACACCAGCCCCACCCTCGGGTCGTGGAAAAACCTCTCTCCATGGAACTGGTCCTTGGTGCTCAAAAGGTTGGGGGCAGCTGCTTTAATAGGTAATTCCTCGCTTCTGAAACAGAATTACCATTTATCTTATTTATTTATCCCACCTTTATTACTGTTTTCATGAATAAGGCAGCAAACATACTTAATTCTCCTTCCTCCTAGTTTTCACATAACAACAACCCCGTGAGGTGGATTGGCTGATAGATAGTGACTGGCACAAGGCCACCCAGCCAGGTTTCCTGCTGAGGTCGGACTAAAACTCAAAGTCTCTTGATGATTGGCCAAAGTCATCCAGTTGGCTTTTATGTCTAAGAGAGGACTAGAACTCACAATCTCCTGGCTTCTAGGCCAACACCTTAACCGTTACGCTAGCTAACTTAGTGAACAGTCCCGGGCTCTGGTGTGTGTTTGTGTGTGGGGTGGGATTGCCACTATTCACCTTGTCCATGGTGTCTATCCTGCTTCCCCTAATTGCCATAAAGCTAACATGCAGGCTGGTGTGCTACTTGGACGACAGTTGTTGCCCGCACTGACTTTGTGGGGGAAGGTCAGAGGTGAGGCAACACTGCTTGATCCTCACAACGAAAAAGCTGTTGCTTTAACTTGCTTTAATGTGTTTTTTTTGTCCAAGTGCCTTCTCCGTTCTCTGCAGGGGTCAGGGCCTAATTGCCCCCCTGTCCCTAAACCTTATTGTTCCAGTTATTGATCAAGGTGCTGAGCTTCATTCGGGACAAATTTGGGAAGGGTGAAGGATGTGTGACTGTTGGGTGCCCTGCTGAGCTATTGACAGATGTGTCAAAAGCAATTTGTACTTTGTGATGTCCGTGATGTTGCTAGGCCTTGTCCCACAGTGAGAAGCTTAGCTACTAAATAGACAGAAGGTGCTTATTTTATCCATAGGGTATATTGTTCCACCTTGCCTCCATAAACTTGCAAGAGCTTGTCATGGGATTACCAAGAAAGGACAATTAGTCCCATTTTTCTGGTCTTCAGGGCTGCATTAAAGTTTGGTTTCAGTCACTCTCATCAGGCAAACTGAAACTTTGGACTAGTGTTGTGAAAGGCTTCCTGTTCTGGTTATACAGTTGAAAGATGGAGGGTGTGGGAAGAAGGCAAGATAATCCTGCCGCTTGTCTATATCAAGTTTGATTGGCAAACTCAATTACAGTTTGTGAACCCTTTTGAATTATCAATATTTCTGCATAAATATGATCTAACGTGACTGGTTCTCCACACAAGTCCTAAAACTAGATGAAACCCCAATTAAATGAGTGTCATAGATTATACTTGTTTATTTATTGAGGAAAATCATCCAGAGCTACATATGTCTGCATGGCAAAAATAGTCGAACCTCTTGGATTATCAGTTTCAATCAATGGGTCTCTCCTGAGAGAGGCAGCCCATTATATTATGCCTCTGGATGAGTTCCTGCTTTAGACTTAGTTATTTGAATTGCCACCTCATGCTTGCGCTTTGCATTCACTTGATGGCAGTCTGCCAGGAACTTTGCGGGGGGAAGGAGTTGGATGGGAAGGAGAAAGTTCACTACACCCCATGCCTTCTGCAGATACAACTTAAAGGTTATAGACAGCTGGGAATGGCATGCAGCTGCATACCGGGCAGCCCACGGTTGAAGAGACTGTTCCCAAAACATTTCATTTGAATATGATTGGACAATGGGAGACCAGCAGCGGGAAGTGACTTAAGGGAGAAAGTTCAACTTGGAGATTTTGGTGCCCAAACTTCAGTTCTAGTTTTGCTTTACTGTATTCTGCTTGACCTTTAGTAAACTATACCTTTCTCACTAAATGGAGTCAAGGATCTTTCTTACTTAAAGGCTCGAGCTGAGGCAGGGCTGACACTCATCCATTTTGCTGAGGTAAACCCAGTGGTGGGATTCGTACTAGTTCGGGCGAACCAGTTTTTAAATTACACACACACACACACACACACACACACACACACACACACACACACACACACTATCAAAGTAGATCTTGGGCGCTGAGCTGCAATGGAGAAACAGGTAATGGAATGGCCGGCACAAGGGAAGGAGGAGGAGCAGGGAGAAGAAAGAGGGAAAGTGCTTTTCTCCTTCCCTCGCACCGATTGCTCATTTCTCCATTGCAGCGCAGCTCCCAGGATCCACTTTGAAAGCGGGGGAGTGGGTAATTTAACAACCAGCTTGCTCAGGGTCAGATTGACCCTCACAGGAGGCTTGTCCTGCAGGCGCAACGGAGCTGGAGGACAGGGATGGGCCATGCCTCCCACGACAATCAACCTGACTCTGGGCGAACCGGTTGTTAAATTATTTGAATCTCACCACTGGGTAAACTGCGTCTCTGCACTATTCCTATTGGAGAACAACTTCCTTTATTTTGATGTTGAATAGCCCACAAACACTGGATAAGGTTGACTGGATTCGAGCTGACTCCAGTTTGCCAGTAGTATACAGAGAGTCCTTGACTTGGGACTGGTTGAATTTATGATGGACCACGAAAAAGGGACTTAGATCCTTTTTTAGAAGCCCCTCTTCATGGTCATATATTTTGGGTGCTTGACAATTGACCCAAACTTATGGCTGCAAGCAGTGCCCCGTGGTCACATGATGCTGATTTATAAAAATTTTGCCTGAAACCAGTACTTACTTCTAGTTTCCCGTAAAAATTGCCCCATAGCGAACAATGGATTTGCTTAATAACTGCTGCAAAAAAAGGTGTCATGTGGGGATGCGCTTTATGACTGCCATGACTTATGGCCAAAATTGTGGGTTTAATTATGGTCATAAGATGAGGAATACCTGTACCTCATTAACTATCCTTATCAGCAATGCAGATGAAAGAACATACAGGTTGGTGTAACCATTGCTAACTTATTAGTTAATTTGGCTCGTTCATCTGGATCTGATATGTGAAGCTGGCCATTAAGATTTGTGAACCACGGGCACTGAGGCCATTGTGGCTGGCTCAATAAACTCTGATTAAGCAAGCCATGGCTTCACCAGTCACTAATCTGATCTCCTCATTCTGTTGGTCCTTGCTTTGTTGTTCAATAAAGAGTTTGGTAACAAGTCACCGACTTTGTTCTTCCAATGAAGAGTGTTTTGTTGACTTAATCTTTTTTTCCCTGAGAGTGGGGATCAAGTAAGAATGGAGGGGTAAAAAGATTTGGGTGACATCTCCCCCCCCCCTCGTATTTTGTACAAAGGCAAAGAATGCTGCCCCATCGCTGGAGTCTGCTTAGCATTGCCTGTCCAGAAGCTCCCCAATTCCTGATCAATACTTGGGCCACAAAGCCACTCATTCCTTTGACTGTCCATTATCCACTCCTCTCGTTTGCTTCGGCTGTCAAAAGATTGGGACTCAATGGGGTTGAAGTGACCTTTCAAAAGGCTGCATCAATCATCTCCAGTCACCTCTGACCCCCGGGCTCCAGAACTCTAGGGACAACAGTAAACCGCACAGACGTCCTATGAATGCTGCTCGGAAGGGGCCCTCCAGCCCCACACTGGGGTGGGTCTCTTGGAGAGCAGGAGGAGGAGGAGGTGGAGGTGGAGGCTGGGGAGCAAGGGCAGAGCTGATGAGCCCCGGATGATGCTTCTCATGTAAGAGCATCTCCCAGTCATGAGTCAAATGAGAGGGGAATTGAGGAAGATGTTGACTTGGTAAATGTGGGTTGGGGGAGGTCAGTTCGGATTCCCTCCAAAGATGGGAGTGAACATTATTCACCTTTTTTTATTATTATTAATTTACATTTATATACCGCCCCATTCCGAAGACTCGGGGCGGTTCACAGCTTATGATTAAAAATACAAACATAAATATAAATATATAGATTTAAAATTGGTAAAAAGTAATTAAACTAATAGCTGTAATAAAATTTTTCTTTAAAATACTAAATATTTAAACCCCATTTATAACTGGTTAAAAAAGTCCTAGATTAGAAAGGCAACGGGGGGTTGCCGCTGTGAGGTTGTGGGTGTTGCCTGCCCGTCGCCATTTTTTAACCTATTTCAGGGTGCTAATTTCAGGGTGCAATCTCTAACAAACCCCACTTTCTCCTCCACCTCTGCCGCTTGCTGGACTTGAAGGAGCTCATGGCGTGAAAATGAATAAAGCAGACCGAAAGCAAATAACCAGGCTGACAGAATAATCAAGATTAGATTACAGCGCCTTGGGAAGCTAGAGAATCTTCTAGCCGTTTGTCAATTCCTTTGCCAATAGATCATTCACTGATGTATCGGTATTAAATTGCCAACCTAAAGGTCAGCGATTGGGCAGCGACAACGTTGTGTAGGGTGGAATCTGTTCTGCATTTAGTATACAGCGAGTTTGCCCCGAAATGCCAGGAACGGGGGGTGTTTTGAACTCAAGCTTAACTAGCTGCTTGTCAAGAAAAAAAAAACAAGTCTTGCTCAAGAGCTGAATTCAGAAAGATGGCTGCTCTTTCCTTAGGCCAGGAAAAAAAGATTGGCAGCTGCATAGCCGTAGGGATCTAGACACACGCGGAAATGGTTGCAGGAATGGGGGGATGCCTAGCCTAGGGAAAAGAAGGACTAGGAGGGACTTGCAATATTCCACAGGTTAACAGAATAACAGAGTCGGAAGGGGCCTTGGAGGTCTTCTAGTCCAACCCCTTGCTCACGCAGGAGATCCTTGCTTCCTGACAATTAGGACAATTCACCGGTGGAACGGCTCGTCTTCAGAAGTTGTGGGTGCTTCCTCACTGGAGGATTTTTAAGAAGAGACTTGTCTGAAACGGTATGGGGGTCTCCTGCTTGAACAAGGGGTTGGGCTAGAAGACCTCGAAGATCCCTTCCAGCTCATTCGATTCTAAATGCCCCACCTACTGACCAGGAGCAAAGTTGAA